>PVJN01037911.1:0-20641 GCA_004026805.1 Lasiurus borealis
CACACACACACACACACACACACACGCAGGAGGACTGCCCTTTCCCGGAGCTGTGCACCTGGAGGCCCCGCACAGTCAGGCCTCTCTGGTTGCCTAGGAACAAGTCAGTTTCAGGTGGCCCACCTGGAACCCCAGTTTTGCTGGCTTTTCTGTTTTCCTCCCTCCCTCCCTCCCTCCCTCCCTCTTTCCCTCCCTCCTTCCCTCCTCCCTCTCTCCCTCCCTCCCTCCCCGCTCTCTCCCTCCTTCGCTCTTTCTGCCTGGAGTGATGTGTTGGATTGGGAACCCGGGACCGTGTGTAGACGGCGGCTAACTAAACGGGAACATAGAAAGCGGTATTTGCCTCTTAGATCCCAGAAGAAAACTGGGGCAAGCACAAAGCTTTGTACCCCACAAAGCGGGACCCCGCCCACCTCTGCCGGCTTGGTTCTCCCGCTTTGCTATCAGCGCATCTGCCCCCCTGGCTCCCGTGAGAGGTCGATGCGAGCAGCCTCTCCCTGGACCGGCCGGGTCGGGGCTGTGCCGAGCGCACATCCTCGCAGCCATGGGAACCGCCGCTGCCGGCCTGCGCGCTGGGGTTCCCTCAGCCTGGCATTTCCACTGGGCGGCTGGGGAAGTGTTTCCAGTCTCTGGCTCTTCCCACACCGCCCTCTACCCTTACATTTTCATTGGTTTCAGAGAGGAAAGGGGGGTGGAGGGGAGTGCCCGACCAGCGTGGCTCAGGGGTTGAGCGTCCACCTAGGAACCAGGAGGTCACGGTTCGATTCCCAGTCAGGGCAGATGCTTGGGTTGTGGGCTCGACCCCCAGCAGGGGGCGTGCAGGAGGCAGCCGATCAATGATTCTCTCTCATCATTGATGTTTCCATCTCTCCCTCCCTCTCCCTTCCTCTCTGAAATCAGTAAAAAAATATTTTTAAAAGAAATGAAAGACGTCTTTGGGGGGGAGGGGGGGATCCCCTATAACACCCGGGGCAGTGATGCCCCGTCCTACGTCAGCGGCGCTGGGAGCCTGGCTGGGAGCGTGGAGCGGGGAGGCTATAAAAGGCCGGCTCTTAAAATAGGATGGCCGCGGCGGCGAGGGCTGCGAGCGAGGCTGCCTCGCCTGCGTCCTGGGTGCCGGCCCCTCACCCGTGCTCTGGCTCCCCTGAGGCAGTCTCTGAAGTGAGGATCAGAAGAGGCCAGGGTTGCAGACTCTCCTCGGGGCCCTGGCCAGCTCTCGGGGAGAAGTGGGGACCCGGGCTCCCGCTGGCCGGCTCTGACCTCTGCAGTGTGAGTTTGCAACAGCTCCCCTCCCTGAGTAGGGGCCTTGCTTTGTCGCAGAACCGAGACCCCATGGACAAATGCCTTCGAATTGCTCACGCCTTTAAAATACCGCTACAGCCCTAGCTGGTGTGGCTCAGTGAATAGAGCATCAGCCTGTGGACTGAAAGGTCCCAGGTTCGATGCCAGTCAAGGGCATGTACCTTGGTTGCAGGCACATCCCCAGGAGGGGGTGTGCAGGAGGCGGCTGATGGATGTCTCTCTCTCATTGATGTTTCTAACTCTCTATCCCTCTCCCTTCCTCTCTATAGAGAATCAATAGAATATATTTAAAAAACTATTGCTACATAGCCGGATGTCACTCAGCAAGCTAGCTCCTCTGATTGGCCTTTGCTTGTGGCACCTGATGCCTTGAAACAACGGCGACCAGGACCTGCTCTAACACGCGTGCTTTCGTGGAGTGTTAATGCGGCTGACGTGGTTCCTCGGCCGGGAGTGGGGCCCCAGGAGGTGATACCGTTTCGCATGTGCCACGCGGGAGGCCTGGACCAGACCGGAGTGGACACCAGGCCCCTGACCTCTTGCTCCGCAGCTCCCTTTGTTGCTGAGCCCCACGCAGGTAACAAGGCGGGAGTAAAGGCGATGGGGGGGGGGGGGGTGAGGGAACAGTTACTGCACCAGCTCTCCCTCTCGGTGAAGGTCCGATCTGATTGCCCTTAGGCACAGAGCTGTGCAATCTGGTCAGCGCTTTTTTATTTGGAAACATCGATGAGAGAGAGACAGATCAGCTGCCTCCTGCACGCCCCCCACTGGGGATGTGCCTGCAACCCAGGTACATGCCCTTGACCAGAATCGAGCCTGGGACCCTTCAGTCCGCAGGCCGACGCTCCATCCACTGAGCGACACCAGTTTCGGCTGGCCAGCTCATCAATTTCCTTTCTTTCTTTCTTTTTATTAAAAATATATTTTATTGATTTTTTCACAGAGAGGAAGGGAGAGGGAGAGAGTTAGAAACATCAATGATAGAGAGAGACATCGATCAGCTGCCTCCTGCACACCCCCCACTGAGGATGTGCCTGCTACCAAGCTACATGCCCTTGACCAGGATCGAACCCGGGATCCTTCAGTCCGCAGGCCGACGCTCCATCCACTGAGCCACACCGGTTTCGGCACTCAATCTCCTTTCTTTTCCTTCTTTTATTTGTTTCAGAAAATTCCCGGAGGACCCCCGTCCCCCGCCCCGCGAGGCCTCCCCATGGCTGAGCCCAACCTGACCGCCCTGGCCGCCGAGGGCCCGGCGAACGCCTCGGCGGGCAGGGCGGCGCGGGAGGCGGTGCCGCGTTGCTCTGGGTGGTGCTGGGCGTCTCGCCGCAGGGCCTGGTGGAGAACGGGCTCCTCCTCTGGCTCCTCTGCTTCCGGATGCGCCGGGACCCCGTCACCGTGTACGTCACGCACCTGTCGGCGGCCGACCTCTGCCTGCTGCTCTGCCTCTGGGTGCTGACGGCGGACCGGGCCGCCGGCCGCCGCCTCTGCCCCGGCCACTCCTACGCCGCGGCCACGCTGTCCGCCACCGGCCTGTGCGGCCACAACGCGGGCCTCTACCTGCTCACGGCCGTCAGCGTGGAGCGGTGCCTGTCCGTGCTCCACCCCATCTGGTACCGCTGCCGCCGCCCCGGCACCAGTGGGCGCTGTCCGGCGCGGTGACGGGCGCGGAATACGCCCTGTGCCTCGACGGCTCGGCCCGGAGCCGCTGCGGCCGGTGGTCCTCCTGGCGGCCGTGCTGAGCTTCCTGGTCTCTGCGCCGCTCACGGTGGCGTCCGGTGCGGTGCTGGTGCTGCGGGTCCGCGGGAAGGCCTGGGCCCCGCGCTCCTCTGAGCTGTGCTTGGTCATCGCGGCCCCCGTCGCCGCCTTCCTGGCCCTCGCCGCGCCGCTCCGGGTCCTGTGCCTGCTGCGCTGCGAGCACTGGGCCGCGCTCGGCCGCCTGCACGCCGCCTCCCTGCTCCTCTCCGCCCTCAACAGCAGCGCCAACCCCTTCGTCTACGTCCTGGTGGGCGGCAGCCGCCGGCGCCGCTTCCGGGAGTCCCTGAAGGTGGTGCTGAGCCGGGCTTTCAAGGACAAGACGCAGCAGCCCCGGCGCCAGGAAGACGGCGGCACCTCTGCCACTGAGACCGTGGTCTGAGGCCTGCAATGGCGGGACACAGGGGGTGTGTGCTGTCTGTGCCTGAAACCCCACGGAAGTGCCTCCTGGTCATGGTACGGAAGGACCCCCGCCCCCCGGGGAAGGAGATGCTAATGGACCCTGAGACTCTGGGGCCGTGTCTTCTGGAAACACCCCGCTGTCCCCATGCAAAACCCTCTGTCGGTCCCCGCTCTGCTCTTTCCCAGAACCGCACAGGCTAACTCACAGGAGGGGCGCAGGGACGTGCAGGAAAGAGAACGGAGGATTTGTCGGCACTTGGGGTGGTGGAGGGGCGCAGCGGGGAGAACTGGGTTCTGGAAGGTGGTTGGCTCCCTCAGCGGCTGCCCGTGTGCCCTCACGCACGTGGTCTGACCTCTGGGAGCCCGGCGGGCGGCCTCAGTTAGAACGTATCTGGCCGTGGCCGGCCGTGGCCCTGGGCTAGGGTTGGGGGTGCCGTGGGAAGACAGGTGCACGCAGCCCCTGGCTCGCTGTCACGCTCAGGAGACGTCAGTCTCCCCTCCCGCTCTGGGGGGAGAGAAGACAGGCACGCCTTCATTCTGTGCAGCACACACGTGGCTCTATCATGCATGTCACATGTTTGTTGTTACATGTTTTCAAATGTTGATGTAGATTCACGAGGGTCTTCTTCCTGCCTGCGGCCAGAGAGCTTCCCCGGAGGGGAAGGTTGCCATCGACAACAGCCGCAGGTGGTGGTCATGGGACTCACGCAGCCATGCGTGATGGTGATTATGGGATTGGCGCAAGCTATGCGTGATGGTGGTCACGGGATCCGCGCTGCCATGTGTGGTGTTGGTCACGGGATCCGCGCAGCCATGTGTGATGGTGGTCACGGGACCGCACAGCCATGTGTGATGGTAGTCATGGGATCTGCGCAGCCATGTGTGGTGTTGGTCATGGGACTCGCGCAGCCATACATGATGGTGGTCACGAGACCCGCGCAGCCACATTTCAGGATGAACAAAACGGCCGGCCCTGGCTGGTTTGGTTCAGTGGCTAGGGCATCGGCCTGAAGACTGGCGAGTCCTGGGTTCGACTCTGGCCCAAGGCACGTACCTCGGTTGCGGGCTTGATCTCCGGCCCAGACTCGAATCAGGAGGCATCCAACCGATGTGTCCCTCTCACATCCATGCTTCTCTCTCTGTCTCTCCCCGCCCTCCCCTCGCTCTAACAATAACCGGCGGAAAGACGTCCTCTGGTGAGGGTAAAGACAGCAAAAGGCCTCGGCCACGTGTGAGGGGTGCTGTGGCGCCCGCCCCCGCGGGAAGCACGCTGGGTGGCGTGCCGTCTGCTGGGACCGCTTTGCTTGACATGAATTTTCGTGATGGGCACGCAGCCCCGGCGTCACGGCGGGGCTGGGCCCAGCGCTCCCCCCACAGCAGGAGGAGGTTATTTATCTGCGGCCGCAGAGTCCTCCCTGCAGCCGGCGCTGGGCCCTCTCCTCCCGGGCCCCTCTCCTCGTGGGCGCACACGTCTGTGCCGTTCCCAAGGGCGGCCGCGTCTCCGAGGGCCCTTTGCGGATCCCCCAGCGCCTGCGCCTTTCCCTGCCCCCGGCCCGGCTCCCCTCTGTGTCTGCACAGCGTGTCCCAGGGGGCGGCTGGGACGCCCCGTCAGGCCTGTAGACGCCCCACGTCGGACGCCGGTCTCCCGCTGCTCCTGCGCGCCCGTGAAATGGCAGTGCTTCCCGCGGCGCTCGGGGGAGTGCTGTGTCCACAAGGTCCGTGTTATTTTCACTCTGTCTCCCCCGGGTCAGCGCAGCCGCAAGGAGATGGCTCTGCCGCCGCCTGCATCCCCTCCATCCCTCCCTGTCTAAGGAAACGGCCCCCCTGCCGAAACCGGTGTGGCTCAGTGGATAGAGCGTCGGCCTGCAGACTGAAAGGTCCCAGGTTCGATTCCGGTCAAGGACACATACCTTGGTGGTGGGCACATCCCCAGTGGAGGCGTGCAGGAGGCGGCCGATCCATGTCTCTCTCTCATTGATGTTTCTAGCTCTCTGTCCCTCTCCCTTCCTCTCTGTGAAAGATCAATAAAATATATTTAAAAAAAGAAAAGAAAAGGAAGAAATGGTCCCCTGTGCACGGGACACCCCCACCCCCCAGCCTGGCGCAGGTGGCTTGTCGGTGGGTGACATCTGACTCAGACAGGCGGCAGCTGGCGCTGGGGAGCCAGATGGGTGCAGAGCGCTGACATTTCGATGCTCTCGTTCCCTCGGAAGACAGACGCTCCTCGGGCAGGAAGAGACGGTGGCTCGGCGGCTGTCCTGTTGACTCACTCCCAGGGGCTGCGGCCAGTCAGTGAGGCGGGGGTTGGCCTCAGAGGGGCCCAGGCCGGAGAGGAGCCACAGACTCTGAGGAGCGAGGGGTGTCCCCCGGGGGAGACTCGAGGGACGAATGGAGAGCCCCACAAACTGCCCTCGGCGGACCCAGAGGGAAAGCTGAGCGTGCTCGTGAATATCAAAGCTCTTCCGGCCGTTCAGGGTCATGATCGGCAAAGAGGGGGGATGTGGGGTTGGCAGTGTTGTAAAGACACGTTCCTCTCTCACTCCACCCAAGTTCACCCCCAAAGTCAAGTGTAAGGTAAAGCTAAAACAGGAGCCGAAGCCGGTGTGGCTCAGTGGATAGAACGTCGGCCTGCGGAGTGAAAGGTCCCAGGTTCGATTCCGGTCAAGGGCATCTACCTTGGTGGTGGGCACATCCCCAGTAGGGGGCGTGCAGGAGGCAGCTGATCGATGTCTCTCTCTCATCGATGTTTCTAGCTCTCTATCCCTCTCCCTTCCTCTCTGAAAAAATCAATAAAATATATTTAAAAAACTAAAACAGGAAGACCAGTGGAGGTGATGTGTGAAGGGCAGGCCAGATGGTTGATGGGAATGTAGCCGATGTGCCTACGTCGAGGGAGGGTAGGGGGCCACTCCTGAGGGTTCCCTGGCCTGGCCGGGGGGTGGGGGGGGGAAGGGCGCTGGCATTCAGTGCTGTCCTCGCCGAGGGGAAGTCTGCAGCATCTGTGCTGCGATATTCATGGGCGGCTTTTCTGTCCGCACCAGGGGGTGAAAGAAGCCAAGGGGATGGGGGGCAGGGTGTGGGGTGGGTGGGGAGGGCCACACAGGCACCCACCGCTCCATCTGCACCCACATCCACGTCAGAGAGCCTTAAACAAAGCCGTGAGGCCGCCACGAGGGAGGTGAGGTCACATCTCGTAGTAAAAAGGGGGTGTTTCACGGAGGTGCCCGGGTTGCAGGAAGGAGGATTTCAAAGGGCCAGAGCGGGCGGGGGTTCCAGGCCGAGGCAGCCTGAGGGAGGTCAAGGACAGGTCTGCAGGGCGGAGCAAGCCCAGCCGTCAGCTCTGGGACTGGCTGCACAGAGGCCCGGGACCCTGAGGTCCCACTCACCACCCCGGTCTCTGCAGCTGTCACCCTGTCATTGTGGCCTGCGGTCCACATTCTTCACGCTCCTTGAACTACGGCTCCCGGCGTCAGTCGCAGCTGCGGGCATTACCACCCGGCTGGCCATGGCAGCTGCCCTCACCCCGATCTCCGCCAGCCTGGCTCGCCCCCTCCCCCCCCACTCTGAGGCAGCTCTAAGGACCCCCAGCTCCTCTTCCTGCTGAGCCTCGCTGCCACTCCAACCCGAAGCTTCTTAAAACAAACCCCACACACCCACCACTGTCTGACCTGGACCGCCTGCTCCCACATCACCCACTCTCTCCCTCCCACATTCCATCCACTGAGCCAAGCGCCTAGGGCTGACCACCCTCTGCTCAAAAAGCCATCCTTGAGCCTGGCTGGGTGGCTCAGTGGTTAAGCATTGACCTATGAACCTGGAGGACATGGTACGGTTCCTAGTCAGGGCACAGGCCGGGGTTGTGGGCTCCATCCCCAGTAAGGGGCGTGCAGAAGGCAGCCGATCCGTGATTCTCTCATCACTGGTGTTTCTGTCTCTCTGCCTTCCTCTCTTCTGCTCTCTGAAATCAATAAAAAGAATACACACACACACACACACACATACTGAGTGGCCAGATGATTATGATCTCTAAATGCACAATAATCTGGCCACTCAGTGTATATCCTATAATATAATATGCAAATCCAGGAGTTAGACCAGCAGGCAGGCCGGCCAACCACCCATATCCCCTCTCCCTGGCCATTCATGCATGAATTCATCCACCGGGCCTCTAATATATAACACACACACACACACACACACTGAGTGGCCAGATTATTATACGTCAGAGATCATCATCATCTGGCCACTCAGTGCATACACATACACACACACACACACACACACACACACACACACACACACGTATATGCGCCTCTTTGCCCTGTGAGCCCCACTCAGGTTCCACCCAATTTGAGGCAGCTGTGCTGTCCATAGTTTAACCTCCTCACGCCTGCCCCTGCCGCTGCTCACATTTTCTCTGAATCCCGCGCTTTCTATTACCACGTCACACGTGTATGCTGCGTAACACACAGCTTATTCTGTGAGCTTTGTGGAAGGCATGTCGCGGCCTCTGCCGCCGTCTGCCAGCGGTTTTTTCACCCCGCGTGACGTCGAGGCTTCGCCGGCTGTGCGTGTCCCGCGGTCTGTTATTCTCACAGCTGAACCGGCTCCCAGAGCTGACAGCCCACAGGTGGTTCTCTTGCCCAGAGGTGCCGTTTTGGGGTTTTGTCTGTGTCACGGGGAGCGGTGCTGCTGAGCGTTCCTGTCCGTGCCCGAGCACACCGCGCAGGAATTGCCCGCGGGCAGTGCCAGGAGCCGGCGGCGGGCTCAGACTTAGGGAAGCAGAGCCGCGTTTTCTGTTTTCCAAGGTGGCGGGCTGGTGGGGAGGAGCGGGTAAGGGGCATATTACTGTCGGCTCAGCGTGCTCTCCAGACCGTTAAAGCGCTGGATTAGGGCCAGGCCTCAGTCCCAGGCCCGGTGACCCTGGAACCCAGCCACCTGATGACGTGAAGACACGCCAGGTGAGGCAGGAGCAGACACGGGAGAGGTGTCCGCAGGCAGGAAACCCACACTCCCAGCAGCCACGGCGGCGGGAGGACCGGGAAGGAGTCTTCTCCGAGCCTCAGGGAGCGGGCCCACCAGCGCCGGGACCGTTTCCCCGACAACCGTCCCGTCTCCCCGGCAAGTCTCACCCTTCATTACTTCAGCACCTTTATCATACGCACCTACCACTGGATATCTAAGAGGGGTTCAACCCCCCCCCATTTATTTGGGGTGATGCAGCCAATGCTGCCGGTGCTCTGCCCACATCTCTTTAAACTCCGTTACCTTCTCCGCTGCACCCCCAGTTTTTCCGGGGACCCTGCCCAGTGGGTCACTTTCCCAGGTAGCCCTGGGTGCCCCTCTTTCAGGGTCTTCTGAGGAGCTGACCGTTTAAAACCTCTAATTCCACCGGCTTTCTAGAATCTCTCTTCAGGCTGCATGAAAATCTTACTGCAATTTTGTTTCGAATTTTTATTTTTTAAAATATATTTTATTGATTTTTTACAGAGAGGGAGAGGGATAGAGAGCTAGAAACATCCATCAGCTGCCTCCTGCACGCCCCCTACTAGGGGATGTGCCCGCAACCAAGGTACGTGCCCTTGACCAGAATCGAAACTGGGACCTTTCAGTCCACAGGCTGACGTTCTATTCACTGAGCCAAACCGGTTTCAGCTGTTTTGAATTTTTAAAACAGTTTTGGGGGAGAATTTTGCCCTTATGACATTAAATTTTTTTCCCATGAATATGAAACATTGTTTTTCATTTACAGGACTTTTTTTAGGACCTCTGAACAAGGGTTTTATCATTTTCTGAGAAACGGCTTTGCACATCTTTTATTAGATGTATTTCTGGGCGCCCGTTAGTTTTGCCGCTTTGTAAATAGTGGAGGTTTGGTTTTGTCTTTGCTTCCCCGCTGTCGCTCTAGAAATGCCGTAGTTTTTCACCCCGCCTGGGATGGTTGGCTGGATTCTGGACATTGTCTGGGAGAAATGTGCGTCTGCAGCTCTTTGCCGATCAAAGCCTACAAACTGCTTAGAGCAGGGGTTCTCAACCTTCCTAAGGCCGAGACCCTTTAATACAGCTCCTCATGTTGTGGTGACACCCAACCATAAAATTATTTTCATTGCTACTTCATCACTGTCATTTTGCAACTGCTATGAATAGTATCTGTGTTTTCCAATGGTCTTAGGTGACCCCTGTGAAAGTGTTGTTCGACCCCCAAAGGGGTCGCGACCCACAGGTTGAGAACCGCTGCCTTAGAAGAATATTTTTGAATGCAGGTCATTAGAGGCACGGGAGGCCAAAGAAACCCGAGACATGAGCTGCCACCCAAAGGCCCCGGGGCCCCAAGACCCCAGTGAGCAGCAGTGGAGAAGTTCTGGGTGATGCCCATCACCCCCTCTTCCCCCCCACGGACGTTCAAGGCCGACCTCACCCATTGGGACCGAGCCACCGGGAGGCTGACCCACAGCTTTGCCAGGCCTCAGCTGTTGCTGGTTTTCCCGCTCGGCCGGGCACCTCCTGCAATCCCACCCGGGGACTCGGTCTTCTGTTGGATGACTCCCAACCAAGAGAAACGCCCAGCCACTCAGAGTTACAGGGAATATATGTGTCAGAAGCAAGGACTTTTCCACAGAGCGCAGCCTCACCCAGATGGTGGCCACCAAGACACGGGATCGCTGGGGTTGACAGGTAAGAACGCCGGAGTCCGGAGTCCATGGCTTTCGGAGGTGGGCGGAGCTTGATGGCCCAATCCATTGCCCGTCAGCTTTCTGTGGGAAATGCTGTACCTAGCGTTTTACCAGTCCTATCTGCCATCTTTTTAAAAAAATATATATTATTGACTTTTTACAGAGAGGAAGGGAAAGGAGTAGAGAGTTAGAAACATCGATCAGAGAGAGACATCGATCAGCCGCCTCCTGCACATCCCCACTGGGGATATGCCTGCAAGCAGTATACATGCCCTTGACCAGAATCAAATCTGGGACCCTTCAGTCCACAGGCTGATGCTCTATCCACAGAGCCAAACCGGTTTCGGCTGTCACCTTTTTTTAAAATGTATTTTATTGACTTTTTACAGAGAGAAAGGGAGAGGCATAGAGAGTTAGAAACACCGATGAGAGAGAAACACGGATCAGCTGTCTCCTGCATGCCTCCTACAACCAAGACACATGCCCCTGACCGGAATTGAACCTGGGACCTTTCAGTCCGCAGGCCGACGCTCTGTCCACTGAGCCAAACCAGTTACGGCTGTCTGTCATCTTTTTATGAGGACCATTAGCTATTCCCTCTAGCGTAATATTTTTGCGAGGAAAAGAATTCTTCTGAGCATAGCTAGTAATTACCAAATAACAAGGCAAATGAAGCGTCAGGGGCCAGCTGCCTCCTGTGCTTTCAGTGATCCGAAGCCTGGTTTAGATGTTCTCAACGTACAGTTCTGACCTTTGAGTTCATTTACATTTTATATAATCTTTTCATTACTGGCAACGGGGAAGATTATCTAAAAGTGCAGCCTCCTTCTACCAAATAAAGGCCTGAGTTTAAAAAAATATATATTTTTTATTGATCTTTCAAGAAAGGAAGGGAGAGGGAGAAAGAGAAAACATCCATGTGAGAGTGAAACATTGGTCGGCTGGCTCCTGCGCGCCCCCTCGTGGTGGAAAGAGAGCACGGCACCTGGGAATCCAACTGGCAATCTCTCTGGGCGCAGGGTGATGGCCAACCCACTGAACCACACCCGCCAGGGCCCCGGCCGGAGGGGGGTTTGGTTTTTGTGTGAAATCTCTTTAGATTCAGAAATATTTAATGTTTGGTTAAGACAAAAAAATTAGGACTTTATTTTTTAAGGTAGTTCTAAGTTCACCACGGAACAGGGCGGGGGTAGGGGGAAGGCACAGAGATGGCTCAGACACCCCCTCCCGTCGAAACCGGTGTGGCTCAGTGGATAGAGCGTCGGCCTGCAGACTGAAAGGTCCCAGGTTCGATTCCGGTCGGGGGCATGTACCTTGCTTGCGGGCACATCCCCAGTGTGGGGTGTGCAGGAGGCGGCTGATCGATGTCTCTCTCTCTAATCGATGTTTCTGACTTTCTATCTCTCTCCCTTCCTCTCTGTGAAAAATCAATAAAATATATTAAAAAAAAAAAAAGGTGACAGCATTAAAAAAGGTTGAGAACCCCTGCCTTAAAGGAAGTTCTGGTGGCTTCTCTCTGGCATGTTGGAGCCAGCGTCGCTTCTCTTGCACGTTGGGGACATGGGTAGGTAAAACGAGGGTTCCCTGGACACACCTCGGCAGTCCACGTGGCACCCTACGCAGCTCCTGAGCCACCAATGGGCGGGGAGACCCTAGACTCGGGGAGGACTCACCGCCCCCGCAGGATGGGGTGGCAAGACACCCCTCGGAGCAGCGCCTAATTGAAAACGTACGAACTTCTTATTTTTAGAATTTTCCACTTAATATATTTAGACCGAGGCTGACCATGGATAATTGGAACCATGGGGAGCAAAACCACAGATAAGGAGGACTACCGTATTTTCACAGCCCTGCCCGTGCTCTGGGTTCTGCCCGCGTATCCCTCCCTCCCCGCCGCCCAGCTTCTGGCCACGACCCATCTTTTCTGACCGCCGCCGCGACTGGCTTTTTCCAGAACGCCGTTGGGTTGGGATCGTAGAGTGCGCAGTTTTTTTTTGTTTTTGTTTTTTTCAGATTGGCTTCTTTCTGCCAACGCTCTATCCGTGTGAGATTCCTCCACGTCTTCTGATGGCTGGACGGGCCATTTATTTTTAGTCCTGAGCGATATTCCGTTGTAGGGATGTGCCAGCGCTTCTTTATCCGCTCGCTTGCTAAAGGACAGCTCGGTCGCTTCCAAGTGTCAGCAATCAGGAATCGTGCGGCTATAAATATCCACGTGAAGGTTTTTGTGCAGATGTGACTCTTTTGGGTAAACACCAAGGAGCACCATTGTTGGGTTGTCTGTTAAGAGTATATTAGCTCTTGCCGAGACCGGTTTGGCTCAGTGCATAGACCGTCGGCCTGCGGACTAAAAGGTCCCGGGTTTGATTCCGGTCGGGGGCATGTATCTTGGTTGCAGGCACATCTCCACTGTGGGGCGTGCAGGAGGCGGCTGATCGATGTCTCTCTCTCATCGATGTTTCTGACTTTCTATCTCTCTCCCTTCCTCTCTGTAAAAAAATCAATAAAATATATTTTAAAAAAAAAGAGTATATTAGTTCTTGCTGAAACCGGTTTGGCTCAGTGCATAGAGCGTCGGCCTGTGGACTGAAGAGTCCCGGGTTCGATTCTGGGCAAGGGCATGTACATTGGTTGCAGGCACATCCCCAGTAGGGGGTGTGCAGGAGGCGGCTGATGGATGTCTCTCTCATTGATGTTTCTAACTCTCTCCCTCTCCCTTCCTCTCTATGAAAAATCAATAAAAAATATATATTTTTAAGAAAGAGTATGTTAGTTCTGTAAGAAACCACCACCCTAGCTTCCAAAGTGTCCGTATCACCTGTATGCCCATCACCAGTGAAGGAGCGTCGCTCCACATCCGGGTCAGCATTTGGTGGTGTCAGTGGTCTCGATAACTGTTTGTTTGTTTGTTTTGTAATGGAGCATATTCACTAGAGTCACAGCAGGGCATATTTAACTTAAAAAATAATAATTTCTGGAATAGTTTGGGGAGAAGAGCTGTCAGTTGTTTGAATGTTTGGTAAAACTCCCCTGTGAAGCTGTCTGGACCCGGGCTTTTATTTACTGGGAGTGTTTTGATTACGGCTTCTATTTCAGTTTGTTATTGGCCGATTCAGGTTTTCTGCTTCCTCCCGATTCAGTTTTGGGAGATTATATTTTTCTAGGCATTTGTGCGTTTCATCCACATCGTCCCACTTATTGGCATATAGTTGTTCATAGTATTTTCTTACAACCCTTCGTATTTCTGTGGTGTCGATGCTTACTTCTCCGCTCTCGTTTCTGATTTTATTTATTTGGGTCCTCTCTGTTTCTTGATGAGTCTGGCTAACGATTTATCCATTTTGTTTATTCTTTCTAAGAACCAGCTCTTGGTGTCATTGATTTTTTTTTTTTGGAATTATTTTTTTTTAGTCTGTATGTTATTTATTTCTGCTCTAATCTTTATTATTTCCGTCCCCTGCTTGCTCTGGAATTTTCTTGTTGTTCTCTCAGCTGCAGGGTTAAGTAGTGTGTTGCAGGTTTTTCTTGTTTGTCAGGGTGTGCCTGTGGTGCTATGACCTTCCCTCTCGGGCCTGCTTTTGCTGTGTCTGATTTTGGGTTGTTGTGTGTTTTCATTTGTTTCCAGGAAGTGTTTGATTTCTTTCTTTTAAAAAAAAATATATATATTTTATTGATTTTTTTACAGAGAGGAAGAGAGAGGGATAGAAAGTCAGAAACATCGATGAGAGAGAGACATTGATCAGCCGCCTCCCACATACCCTCCCCTGGGGATGTGCCCGCAACCAAGACACATGCCCCTGATCTGAACCGAACCTTGGACCCTTTAGTCCACAGGCCAACGCTCTATCCACCAAGCCAAACCAGTCTCGGTTTGATTTCTTTGTTGATCTCATTGATAACCCATTCATTGTTTAATAACATGATATTTAGCCTCCATGTGTTTGAATGTTTTGGGGTGTTTTTACTGTAGTTGATTTCTAATTTCATGCCATTGTGATCTGAGAAGGTGCTTGATATGATTTCAATCTTGAACTTGGGGAGACTTGTTTTGTGTCCTGTCACGTGGTCTATCTTTGTGAATGATCCGTGTGCACTTAAGAAGAATGTATATTCTGCAGCTTTGGGTGCAATATTCCATAAATGTTAATTAAGTCCATCTGGTCTAGTGGGTCCTTTAGAGTCTCTGTTTTCTTGTTACGTTTTTGGCTGGATGATCTATCCAGCGAAGTCAGCAGAGTCCCCTACTATGATTGTGTTGGGGATCTCTCCATTAAAGTCCTCTAGAAGTTTCTTTATACAGTTAGGTGCTCCTATGTTGGGTGCATATTTGTTTACTAGGGTTATATCCTCTTGTTGGGTCAATCCCTTTAGTATTGTGTAGTGACCTTTGTTGTCTCTTGTGATGCCTTCATTTTAAAGTTTATTTTATCAAATATGAATATTGCTACTCCAGCTTTTTTTTCTTTTCCATTTGCATGGGAAATTTTTCCCTATCCCTTCACTCTCATCTTGTGTGAGTCTTGTGTGTGTGTGTGTGTGTGTGTGTGTGTGTGTGTCTTTTTGTCTGAATGAGTCTCTTATAAATAGCATATAGTTGGGTCATGTTTTTGTATCCATTCAGCTACCCTATGCCTTTTGACTGGAGCATTTAACCCATTTACATTTAAGGTTATTATTGAGAGGTACTTATTTATTGACATTTTAATTCTGTATGCCTAGGTTTCTCTCTCTGTTTCTTCCTTTAATTGCAGCAATCCCTTTAGCATTTCTTGTAATGCTAGCCTTTTTTTTTTCTGTCCGGGAAGTTCTTTATTTGACTGTCAATTTTGAATGCTAGCCTTGCTGGATATAGTAATCTTGGTCTCAGGTGCTTGCTTTCCATTACCTTGAGTTCTTCATGCCATTTCCTTCTGGCCCATAGAGTTTCTGATGAGAAGTCAGGTGTCAGCCTTATGGGAACTCAATTGTGGGTAATAGTTTTATTTTCTCTAGCTGCCCTTAAGATTCTCTCTTTGTCTTTAATTTTTGGCATTTTAATTATGATGTGCCTGGGCAGGGGCCTGTTTGGGTTCTTCTTCTTCTTTTTTGTTTTCCTCTCAAATATATTTTATTTATTTCAGAAAGGAAGGGAACGGGAGAGAGAGAGAACCATCAATGATGAGGGAATCATTGATTGGCTGCTTCCTGCATGCCTCCTACTGGGGATGGAGCTCGCAATGCAATCTGGGCATATGCCCTTGATGGGAATTGAACCTGGGACCCTTCAGTCCACAGGCCAAGGTTCTATCCACTGAGTCAAATCAGCATGGGCTGTTTGGGTTTCTCTTGCTTGGAGTTCTCTGTGCCCCCATGACTTTTCCCTTTCCCAGGTTAGGGAAGTTTTCTCCATTATTTCTTCAAACACTTTCTCTGTCTCTTTCCCCCTTTCTGACTCTCCTGGCACATCCGCTGTTCTAATATTGTTACATTTCACTTTGTCCCACAGCTCCCTTAAGCTGTCCTCCTGTCTTGTAATTGTTTTTTCTTTTTGGCTCTCTAAAAGAGTGGTATTTTCAACTCTGTCTTCTAATTCACTGAGTCGATCCTTAGCTTCCCCTGATATGCTGTGTATCCCTTCCAATGTGTTCTTTATTTGTGTTATGCCATTCTTTGTCTTAGACTTTTTTTTTTCATAGTTACTGTATCTTTCTTCATGCTGTTGAGCAATTTCACCATCAGGACTCTGAACTCTGTTTCAGATAAATTTCTTACCTCTGCTTCATTTATCTCTTCTTCTGGAGAATTCTCCAGTTCTTTCATTTGGGGGTTGTTTCTTTGTCTCCTCATTTTGGCTGTCTGTTTGGATTTGTGACTCTGTATTAGGTAGATCCTCTACCTAATTTCTAGTGCGGGACCGTGTTAAAGGCTGTTTCTAACTCACTGGATCAGGCAAAGACTCAAAGCCTCCAGAGACCGCCTCTGCCTACAGACTGATAGGATTCTGCCTTGAATTGCCCGCAGGCAATCATTCTCAGGTGTGGTGAGAGTTCTTCAACCGGGTGGGGCAGCTGCTTCTGCCAGCCAATAGTTATTTTTAGTCTCTTAAGTGGCCTCAGGGCAAGGTGTTTTCCATTAGGGTTTGCCAACTGTCTTCTGCCCCTGGCAAAGCAAATGTCTACGTGAGAAAGATGTCCTTTGCTGTGTGAGGCAATGGCTCAGCCCAGAAAATTGGGAGTGTCTGCCTTCTGAGCTCTAACCCCCGAGTCCTCTGCTCACACAGCCCCAGCCCACTGCACCCTCCCTCTGCCAGAGCACAAGGTGGCTCCTCAGGGAATTTTGTGCATTGCCCTTTAATAGGGCACCTAAATTTTCAGCCATCCCTTCTTGGCAGACAGCAACCCTGTCAACTTTCACAGCCAGATGTGATGTGGGTACCCTTCTCAGTGGTGGTGCTCTCTGCTCAGGGGCCCCCTGCTTGGAGATTAGATCCCAGAGTTCTCGGTGGCAACCCCCACAGCTGAGCTATCTCTCTGGGACTCCAGTTGCTGTCTGTGGGTGCCCACCAGCCCTTTCATGCCTCCGCCCCTCCTGCCAGTCTCTATGCCGTCTCCACTTCTGGTCCTCGGGTGTCAGGGTTCTCTCCTGTGAGTTTTCTGTTGATGATTTGGGAAGTTTTTCTGTTTTTTAGTTGCATTTCCAGTTTGTTCCTGGGAGCATGTCCGTGCAGCATCCACTTACCCTGCCACCATTTTCATTTTTTTGTTTTTTATTTTATTATTTTTTTTAAAGAAAGTCTGTGACTTATTTTTTTTCTTAAATATATTTTATTGATTTTTTACAGAGAGGAAGGGAGAGGGATAGAAAGTCAGAAACATCGATGAGAGAGAGACATCGATCGGCTGCCTCCTGCACGCCCCCTACTGGGGATGTGCCCGCAACCAAGGTACATGCCCTTGACCAGAATCAAACCTGGGACCTTTCAGTCTGAAGGCCGATGCTCTATCCATTGAGCCAAACTGGTTTCAGCCTGCCACCATTTTTAATCCCTGCATCTCGTTGTTTGATTTGTATTTCCCTGATGACATATGATGTGGAGCATCTTTTTTTCTGATTATTTGCCATCTGTATATCTTCTTTGGTGAAGTGTTTGTAAAGGTATTTGGCTCATTTCTTAATCAGCTTTACTATTGTTGAGTTTTAAGTGGGTTGTGGTTGTTTTTTTTTGTATATTTTGGATAACAATCCTTCACAAGATGTGTCTTTTGTAAAGATTATCTCCCCATCTGTGGCTTGTCTTACATTCTTGACATTTTATATTGCAAAAGCTATTAATTTTAATAAAATCCACTATTCATAAAGTCAGAATTATTTTTTCATGCATTATTCATGATGATTTTTTTTTTTCTTTTGACTTTTCCCCTAAAGCTGTGGTGGGCAAAATGTGGCTCACAAGCCATATGCGGCTCTCTGGCCCTTTGAGTGTGGCTCTTCCACAAAATACCACGGCCTGAGCGAGTCTATGTGGAAGAAGTAGCATTAGAAGAAGTTTAAGTTTAAAAAATGTGACTCTCTCTCTCTTGCCGAAACCCGGTTTGGCTCAGTGGATGGAGCATCTGCCTGCGGACTGAAAGGTCCTGGGTTCAATTCCGGTCAAGGGCATGTGCCTTGGTTGCGGGCACATCCCCAGTAGGGGCGTGCAGGAGGCAGCTGATCGATGTCTCTCTCTCATCGATGTTTCTAACTCTCTATCCCTCTCCCTTCCTCTCTGTATGAAAGCAATAAAAATATATTTGAAAAAAAATGTGACTCTCCAAAGAAATTCCAGTCGTTGTCCTGTTGATATTTGGCTCCGCCAACCACTGCCCCAAACTGTTCTTGTTAAAAAGAAGCGCTACATATAGTACATATTTTCCATTCCACAGGATTGAATCCCTTGAGGTCAGCTGGAAGAGAAACATAGCCCTCTGTCACATGTGACTTTAAATGGTCATTGCGATTCTCTACCTTGTGGATTCAAATCAATTCAAGCATTTTGTACCACCTTGAGTGTAAGCCGTGCAGGGTCAAAAACAAAGCCAGGGATCAAAAACAAAGCCACCCAGCCAGTGTTGACCCAAGAACCAAGACGTCGCTGGTTTGATCCCTGACCAGGGCATATGCTTCTCTTTAACAGGGGGCATGTTTCTCTCTCCTTGATGTTTCCATCTCTCTGTCCCTTTCCCTCCTCTCCTCTCCCTAACCCCCAAAATCAATAAGGACATTTTAAAAATATATATATTTTATTGATTTTTTTACAGAGAGGAAGGGAGAGGGATAGAGAGTTAGAAACATCAATGAGAGAGAAATATCGATCAGCTGCCTTTTGCACACCCCCACTGGGGATGTGCCCGAAACCAGTGTACATGCCCTTGACTGGAATCGAACCTGGGAGGGACCCTTCAGTCTGCAGGCCGAGGCTCTCTCCACTGAGCCAAACCGGTTTCGGCAATAAGAACATATTTTTAACAAAACAGCAAAATATTTATTTTCAACAAACTTATTTAGCAGTTTTGCACACAGAAAAATCTAGAAATTATTTAAGGTAATTCTTTTTTTTTTTAAAAAAAAAAGCTTTTTTTGATCTCAGAGAGACAGGGAGAGGGAAACATCAATGATGAGAGAGATTGATTGATTGGTTGCCTCCTGCACGCCCCCTACTGGGGTTATGGAGCCCACAATCCGGGCCTGTGCCCTTGACGGGAATTGAACCCAGGACTCTTCAGTTCACAGGCCAACGCTCTATCCACTGAGCCACACCAGTTTTGGCATAGAAATTATTTTTATTTCAGCCCACATACATACAAGGTGTGAGTTTGATGGTTTAATGTTGCTCTTATGGAAGGTCGTAGAGGGCAGGTGGCGAGCATCACACTGGTTTCCATGCTGGGGACACGGAGGTCCCGAGGGGTCCAAGCTCTGACTTTGCAGCCGTGGCTGAGAGCTTAGAAGATGGACCCTCTTCTCCCTGCCCGCTTCTCCTGGACACACCCTCCCTCCCAGAATTCCTTGGGCGAGGGGTAAGAAAGTCAAAGAGCTTGAGGACAGATTTGAGGCCGACACCTTGGTGATGATGGGAAGGTGAGGGCTCCCTTCCCCCGAGTGTGGACAGAGGCAGGCAGGGTCCTCAGGATGCTCTTCCAGAACATTCCTGCGGTTACTGGGCGGGTGTTGGGGCCGGTCAAGGGAGAGGCCGGCCACCAGGTGGCGGTGTTGCACAAGAGCTTTTTTGCCTACGAGGGGAAGTCCCTCCTGAGACCCAGGCAGGGAGGGAGCCTCGGGCCCACAGGGGAAGAGGGCAGGGAATTCTCCGGACTGAGGGGACTCTGGGGGCGCCTGCGTGTCCAGGTGATGTCAGAGCAGCAGGGCGGGGAGTCTCCGGGTCAGAGGGCTCCCCAGGGCCGCATCAGCTCCGAGTCACGATGGTTAATTGTGTGTCAACTTGACGGGGCCAAGCGAGCCCAGATGTTGGTTGGACCGGAGGCTGGGTGTGCCTGGGAAGGCTTTGCTGGATGAGACCAGCGCTTGAACTGGGAGAGGCCGCTCTTCCCCTGTGGGTGGGCCCCTCCAGTTCGTGGAAAGCCGGGTTTTTTTGGGGAAAAAAGGCTAAGTAAGGGGAAATTTGCTCTCTCTGCCTGACTGCCTTCAAGCTGGGAATTGGTCTTCTTCCTGCCTTTGAACTTGGACTGGAACTGGAACTCACTCCATCTGCTCTCCTGGGTCTCCAGCTTGCCGACTGCAAATCGTGGGACTTGTCTCCATAACTGCACGGGCCAATTTCTTAAAATCAATCAATCTTTCTCTCTTTCTTTCCTTCCTTTCCTTCTTTTCTTTCTTTCTTTCTTTCGTTCTTTCTTTCTTTCTTTCTTTCTTTCTTTCTTCTCCTTCCTTCCTTCCTTTCCTTCTCTCTCTTTCTTCCTTTCCTTCCTTCCTTTTTTGTTTTCTTCCTTTCCTTCTTTCCTTTCTTTCTTTCTTTTTATTCCTTCCTTCCTTCCTTCCTTTCCTTCTCTCTCTCTTTCCTTCCTTTCCTTCTTTTCTTTCTTTCTTTCTTTCTTTCTTTCTTTCTTTCTTTCTTTCTTTCTTTCTTTTCCTTCCTTCCTTCCTTCCCTTCCTCTCTCTTTCTTCCTTTCCTTCCTTCCTTCTTTGTTTTCTTCCTTTCCTTCTTTCCTTTCTTTCTTTCTTTTTATTCCTTCCTTCCTTCCTTTCCTTCTCTCTCTCTTTTCTTCCTTTCCTTCTTTCCTTCTTTCCTCCTTTCTTTCTTTTTCTTTCTTTCTTTCTTTCTTTCTTTCTCTTTCTTCCTTCCTTTCCTTCTCTCTCTCTTTCTTCCTTTCCTTCCTTCCTTCTTTCTTTTCTTCCTTTCCTTCTTTCCTTTCTTTCTTTTTATTCCTTCCTTCCTTCCTTTCCTTCTCTCTCTCTTTCTTTTCTTCCTTTCCTTCTTTCCTCCTTTCTTTCTTTTTCTTTCTTTCTTTCTTTCTTTCTTTCTTTCTTTCTTTCTT
>PVJN01037912.1:0-20642 GCA_004026805.1 Lasiurus borealis
ATTAAGAAACACTTATGTATTTATATGTTACTGTTTCAGAGATCAATGCCAGACTCATGAACCTGGGCGCATAGCCAAGCATTCATCATTCTTTGCAAAAATTTACTTTTTATCCTGTGCTTGACATGCCTTTCTGTCTGTACAGTTCTTCCTCAAGGACATCTAATCTGTCCCATAGCTTTCTAACCACGTAAGCTTGCCTGACCCCTAAGCTTAGGACACCCTGTTAACAAGTGACCCAGCTTACAGGGAGGCTACAAGTGAAAGACCCTTTTCAAGGCCCTTCTTTAAGCTTCCCTGCAGGGGAGGCCCCGCAAGCTTCCCACAAACAGGCATATGAACAAATTAAACTTCGTGGAAGGAGAGCTTGGTGGGTTTTATCAGCAAAAGAGAACCCTGAGGGAGCTTTTAGTAAATGTAGGCAGGGGGCTTTAGAATAATTTTCCCATTTTGTGGCTCCTCTCACTGGAGCAGTAAGATGACCGATTCAGGAGGAGACATTTTATTCAGCATTTAGCTTATGAAAATGCCTATGCTGATTCTAAGAAATGCCTGACACCTCTGAGAAAAAATAGTACCAGCACAGAAATGATTCAAGCATGTCAGAATGTGGGGTCAGGCACTTTTCAAGCAAATTTACTCATTGCTGCTATTTACAGTGGGGAATAAAAGGTGTTACAATTGTGGAAAAAACAGAACATTTAAAAAAATTACTAGGTCTTTTGGCGATCCTGTAAAACAGGCTTCCACTCTCAAAAGTGTTATTAAGTCTCATTTTTGCCATGTTTTTATTTCACAATCTGTCATTTAAAATTTAGACAAATAAAACATTTCCCAGAATTTAGGGATGCATTTGGAATTTCTGTAGCCGTAAATAGAAAAGCAAGCTTAAAAAATACAGGCCCTGCTCCACCAGAATTTGGGTGGCTTCTTGAGGTCCAATCTTTTCTATGCTACAGAATAAACCAGACTTTTTTTTTTTTTTTCCTTTAAAAGATGGCAAAAATGACACAAGGAAAATATACAGGCTGTATTTAGGCAATAGGATTAATGCTTCCATAATGATGATAGTTCTTGAATAATAATGTATTGCATTCCAAGGTTGCCTCCCAAATCTTGGAGGCACTTCTATTTTCATAAAATAAAAATAAAATAATACTTTAGCATTGAAGCCACTAAAAGTCAATAAGTTAGCTCTGTTACAAAATTTACCAAAAGAAAATGCCTTGGACAGTAATTTTCTTTGAAATCTTAAAGTTGTTCGAAAATAACTAATAAAAATAACTAAAATAAAGAATTTGTGGTAAAGCTTTTCAGTAATAATATAAATCATGATAAAGGGCCACTCACTCTTCTCCCTGTAAAAGTGGGGAAGATAGCAGCCAGAAACAGTTTTCCAAAGTGTTTAGTAACTTAAGACTTTAGAACATTGCTAAATAATAAAAATTATTGGGCATCTGGGTGTTTTAAAATAACAAATTCTAAAATATTAATCTAAACTTGCCTCATATGAAAAATCTAGAGGATAGAATTTAATTTATTAATTGAATATGCCTTGTATTTTATTTGAAATATATACTTAAAATGTAAAAGTACTTATTATTAATTTTAGAAATGCTAAGTATTTAACTTACTGCCTAAAATGTGAAGCCTCTAAAAGTTCAAGGTTCAAATTAAATTGGGAGAAATTATGTAGTAGTGGTAACTAAATGCCTCAAGTATAGTAATTTATTACATATATATATATATATATATATATATATATATATATATATATTTGATGGTCTTTCCAAGTTAAATTTCAAGACTTTAACTGAGGGATAATTTGGAGCATTTCACGGGCCCTGAAATTATTCAAAGAATTTGTTCGCTCTTCTTAAAGGAAATATTTTAAATTTAGCCAATTGAATATAATTGAAATCACATGGAAAGCTTTATCAAATGAAAATCGATAGCTATATTTTACTTATACACATAT
Source organism: Lasiurus borealis (assembly GCA_004026805.1). Taxonomy (NCBI): domain Eukaryota; kingdom Metazoa; phylum Chordata; class Mammalia; order Chiroptera; family Vespertilionidae; genus Lasiurus; species Lasiurus borealis. Next base: position 1,979 of record PVJN01037912.1, read on the forward strand.
ATTTTAAATGTTATGAAAGTTTTGGCCTCTAACAAGGGCAAATTAAAGTAACAATATATTTCTTAAATACACCCAAATTTTTCAACAGCAGAATTTTTAAAGACAAAAAGCCCATAGCCGTCTGCATTTTAATTAGGCTGGAGATGGGGCAGTTTTTGCACCTTATGAATCTGATGTATAAGTTTACTAAATTTACTTGTTTTGCCTTTTTGATAAAAATACCTACTTTAATTACTTTATAAATTAGCTTTTTAAGTTATAATCAAGGTTTCCTATAATTTCAGCTAAGTGAAAAGCCAATATTTTTATAAACAATTAAATTCTAATAAAACCTTCTGAAAGTTACTGGAACTACCTATGATCCCTTTTTATATGCAAATAAGCCAAAAAGGGAATGCTCTTTCAAAGTAAAATTCTAAGCTTAATAAAAAGGAGAAATTTTAAAATTTTGAAATCTCTTCTGCTAATATTTACAGGGTAAACTAAAGATTGTTATTAAAATACTAAATTTAACAATAATTACAATCACCATAACTGCAAAATCATTTCAAATATTTGGCTTTGTGGCGGTATATGTAAAAACCTAAAAAGCAATTATGTTTGTCACATGTGTTTGGTATGAAGGAAAGATGAAAGCTCTTGAAAGAACATGATCTAAAAATTATATTGGAGAAAGTGAAGAAAAGAATTCTTTCAAGTGTCTTATTATAACTAAAAGTCATTATGTTAGGCCTCCAGTAAAAATGTATTTACCTTCCTGACAAGGCTTAGGTCAAGTTACTCAGACTAATAGCAGAAATTTAATTGCTGTCATTTACTGTCCATAACCTGGGATAGTGGTCGGCAAACTCATTAGTCAACAGAGCCAATTATCAACAGCACAAGGATTGAAATTTCTTTGAGAGCCAAATTTTTTAAACTTAAACTTCTTCTAATGCCACTTCTTCAAAATAGACTTGCCCAGGCCCTGGTATTTTGTGGAAGAGCCACACTCAAGGGGCCAAAGAGCCAGATGTGGCTTATGAGCTGCAGTTTGTTGACCATTGATCTAGGACAAGTTAAAAAAAAAATCTTATTTCAGATTTCTTTAAATTGGTTAATTAACATAAATGTTGTTGTACTGGGCAGGAAACTGTTCCTAAAGCATTAACTAATTTTTTAGGAATGGTTTATCTCATAGTTCAAAACTATTTAACATGCAATGAATCCAAAGCAGTCATATTTCTGTGCATAAGATTAAAATTAAAAAGTTATCAAGACTGCATTGCAAAATTTTTCAAAGCCTCTTAATATTATTTAAATCAAAAAAGAATAATCCCCTGATTATTTTACATGATCAGTAAATTACATCAATAAATTTTTTTTATTTTAAAAATTATTTTGCACTTGTAATGTTGAAGAAAAGACACCCATGAAAATACACTTGATGTCGAAATAAGCCAAAGGAAAATGGTTTGGGCACAATGAAAAGAAAGGATCCCAGGTATAATTTATAGAAAATATTCCTTTATTAACCTTTGGTCAAGAATATGTTTGTATATTTCCAGAAAACTCCTCCAAGCCCGTGGGGATTCCTGCAACAATGAATCCGAGAGAGGAACTGACCAGATTACTCCAACCACAAAAATAAGAGGAGAAACAGTCCAGAGATGGAAGATAGTGAAGACACCTTGCCATACTAGCAGTCAGCAGCTGTGTGTCATCGCTGCAGGTTGCCCAGGACCAAGTCAGAGAAGGTCAGACTTGCATTGCTACCATTTGCCCACCATCCAGAAACTGCATATCATTCCTGGCATCTACACATAAGGAACAATTGGACATTGAAATTGGGACTCAAAAAACTGTTGGCTCAGAAAGAACTAATTCATTTGCCTCTCAGCATAACCACTGTTGCTTATCTAATTTTTGTTCTCATATGTTTATTTCTAGTCTGCAGATGCGGAATAAAGAGTCCTAAAGGAACTCAAACATTTTTAGGTGGCATTCACTTTTCAAGATTTACTAAGGAAAAGAAACAGGGGAAAATGTGGGAAGCTGCCCATTGTCTTCACTAGCAGAGAGGTGTGGACAAGGAACCCAGAAGGCTGGTGACCCTTGAGTTCTGGTAAAGGTCAGTGCTGTACACCCACTCTTTAGTCCAGACAATGGTAGCTGAAGCAACTTTCCTACCAGACAGTCATGTAAGTCCTTACTGATAAGACAGTCTGCCAGTTCCTTGAAATTGCCTGCCTAAGGGCTATAGGTGTAGCCCAAATTGAATAAAATGATGGCAAGGCCAGAGTCCAAGTGAATTCCTTCCTCTTGAGCTGGGCTCCTGCCTGGCCCCCCAATATTTCCAAATTATTATTTCTCGTCTCATCTCTTTCATTTGCGTGTGGCCTCTCTTCCGGAGCCCGAACCCTGAACCATGCAAGATATGGGTCAATTCATATATTTGCAGAGTTTGTATTGTTACATTCAGAAATGAAAAACAATGTATATGAGATGCATTCATGATCACCAATGCTCCAGGAACATCCACCGAATTGATGGTGGTGAAAGTCTTCTGCATTACTCAAGGAAAAACACTGTACCAGGCAGAGAATAAGGAAACAAGAACTGAGAGGTGAGCTGGAGGGGTCTTGGTTGTCACACTTGGTTAAATGGAGGCTTTTTCTAATCCCCCCAAAGAGCAGTCAGGGCTTCTCTCCTGGGAAGGCAGTGGTAGTGGAGCCCAAGTGCACGACTCAGGGAATATTTGACCATCAGTCTCCTTGCTGCAGAGATTATGGATTCATGCAGCATGTGAGAGATACTGACCAAGTATGTTTCAGTGTAAGACAAAGAAACAAGTCACAAATGAAAGGAATGGAATAAAGCAAACTACTGGATATAGAGTTCAAAACCATGGTCATAAGGTTTTTCAAGAATTTTCTAGAAATTGCAGGTAAATTCAGTGAGACCCTTGAACATATGAAAAAAGACCAACTAGAAATTAACCATACACTGACTGAAATAAAGAATAATATACAATGATCCAACAGCAGACTAGAGGATCACAAGAATCAAGTCAAAGATTTGAAAGGAGAAAAACAAACAAACACCCAACTGGAAAGGCAAAAAGAAAAAATAATCCGAAAATATGAAGATAGTGTAAGTATTGTGGGGAGACCCAGGTGGGACTCGAACCCACCCGAGAAAGACGACCACCAGACAGCCAATTGGAAAATTTAGGAAGACTTTATTTCCACTGACACAGCAGGGAAGCACAAGAGCCCTGAACTTCTGCAGCAAATGCCTTTTATCCTCAGCTCAGGAGGACTTGGCTAACTTTAATTGGCTAAGCATTACTCTTTATCTAAACTCTGATTAAGCATGCAGCTTGGAATGCAGATGTCCTTCTTAGGGGTCGTTTGTCAGACCCTGTGGTTTCTCAGAGCTGGGTATGCCTCAGGTACCTGGTGTTTGTGTATGAAACCCACCAGTTCCTGGTTTTACTGCCTCCAGGCCTGAGGTCACCCCAACCTTAATTCGACTCCTTATGGGGGGAACGCAGTCTGGTCCTTGCCCCTCCACATAAGGAGCCTCTGGGACAGCTTCAAGCGTACCAACATCAGAATTATGGGGTGCCAGAAGAAGAGAGAGAGCAAGATACTAAAAACCTAGTTGAAGAAATGATGACTGAAAACTTGCCCCACCTGATGAAGGAAATAGACTTGATGAATAGCAAGAACCTACAACCAAGAATAATCTATCCAGCAAAGCTATCATTCAGAATTGAAGGGTAGATAAAGAGGTTCACAGATAAGAGAAAGCTAAAGGAGTTAATCACCGCCAAACCAGTATTATATGGAATGCTGAAAGTTATTCTTTAAGAAGAGGAAAAAGAATAAAAAGGTAAAGATAAAAATTATGACCAACAAATACATATCTATCAACTAGTGAATCTAAAAATCAAGTGAATAAAAAATCTGATGAACAGAATAAACTGGTGAATATAATAGAATCAGGGGCATAGTAAAGATGTGGACTGAGAATCCTTGGTGGGAAAAGGGTGGGGGAGATTCGGGAAGAGACTGGACAAAAATCATACATCTATGGATGAGGACAGTGGGGTGAGGGTAAGGGCATGGGGTGGGGTGGAAACCGGGTGGAGGGGAGCTATGGGGGGAAAAAAGAGGAACAATTGTAATAATCAGCACAATAAAGATTTATTGTAGGATGGATCTGGAAAGCATTATGCTAAGTGAAATGAGCCAATGTGGAGGGGCAGGGACCAGACTGCGTTCCCCCATAAGGAGTAGAATTAAGGTCGGGGTGACCTCAGGCCTGGAGGCAGTAAAACCAGGAACTGGTGGGTTTCATACACAAACACCAGGTACCTGAGGCATACCCAGCTCTGAGAAACCACAGGGTCTGACAAACGACCCCTAAGAAGGACATCTGCATTCCAAGCTGCATGCTTAATCAGAGTTTAGATAAAGAGTAATGCTTAGCCAATTAAAGTTAGCCAAGTCCTCCTGTGCTGAGGATAAAAGGCATTTGCTGCAGAAGTTCGGGGCCCTCGTGCTTCCCTGCTGTGTCAGTGGAACCATGAGCCCGGACTCGAGTTTGTAATAAAGGCTTCCTAAATTTTCCAATTGGCTGTCTGGTGGTCGTCTTTCTCGGGTGGGTTCGAGTCCCACCTGGGTCGCCCCACAACACCAGGCAATGAAAGAAAAATACCACATTATCTCACTTAGTTATGGATAATAAAGAACATTATATTCTGATGAACTAAAAGATAGATACAGAGGAAGAAAAGCATCGAAAAGACTGTCAGATTAAAGCAGGAGGCGTGGGGAGTATGTGTAAGAGATCAACTGAAGGACTTGTATGCATTCATATAAGCATAACCAATGGACATGAGACATTGAGAGGGTTGGGGTGAGGGTTTGTGCCAGGGGGTAGGGGAGGCTGGGGGAAAGTCAATGGCGAAAAAAAGGAAACATATGTACTACTATTTGTAATACTTTAAACAATAAAATAAAATTTAAAAATAAATAAAATTAGCAACACAAAAAAATTGAAAAAAATTATTTCTTGTTGGAAAAAGAAAGAAAATTATGTGAGTTCCACATGAAAAAGTAGTTTGATTTCATTCTATCCCAGGGTTTGTCAACCACAGCACTGTTGACATTGTGTTAAATGGCTTTTGAGGGGCTGTCCTATGATTGTAGGAGGATCAGCAGCATCCCCATCCTTAGCCACCATCCCCCCAATTTTTGTTCCAGAGATGGTGGAGCCGCTGTAGAACCCCAGGTACCAAGGGCTGACTGCAGTGTTTATAGAGCCTAGCTCTATTATTGCAAAGTGTACCAGAGAAAGGTGGATTTAGAGCTGAAAGAGTACCCTGATCACTGACAAAGCAGTGCAGTTCTCACTTTCTCCTGGGTTAAACCTGAAAGGGAGCCTGTGAATTGGTTTCTCTTTTCCTGATCCTTTTCAGAACCCTCTCCTCAAGGACAACATATAAGGAACTAAGTTACTGAACAAACGCCATGTGCTAGTTCCCAGCAGCCGGGCATAGCTAATTGCTGGACTTCATATTGGTGGGAGAAGTATTTGACACTGCTTTCCCCAGTAGCCACTTGGTTGTGTCTTGGTCTGTGCTGTGTCTAGTAGAAGCCATTGCTTGGTAGAATCAATTGAAAAGATGTAAGATTTAAAAAAAGTTTTAAGATTATAATTTAGGCATATATACAATATATACAGAAAAATAGAAGATGGCCGATTCATTAATAAAGGATTCTAGGAAAAAATCTAAACTCTTTGGCAACAGTGCATTCATCAGTCATTGTATAGTGAAAAATCAAAAGACATTCATTTATTTTAGTGTTTGGTTATACTTTTCTATTTTGCTAGAAGTCCTTTTAGCAAATATTAGCTGAAAATTAGGTACTGAATTTTCATATCTCAAGAAATAGAATGTGTAATGTGCATTAAATGTTTTTGTATTCTCCCCTCCCCCGCCACCACCATCACTGCTTGCATAGTGTGAAGACCAGAAGATGTAACTCTATAAGGGACTACCACTATCTCCTTCAAAAGTTAGCAGTTATTTTAAGAAAATTTTATGCAAAGACAACAATCTAACAAGTGCAGCTACAGTGGTGCATTTACACATGAACATGAAGCACAAGGTTCATTTCATTGTTATTCTAAGTTATTTTCTGTCATTTTCCAAAAGTACAGCAATACATGAAAGTGTTAGCTTCATATCAGAAGGAAAGCTTAACATTTTGCTAAATCCAGATTCATCAAGTGCTTCAAATAAAACAATAATTTAAGTTATCGTATTTTCTGGCGTATAAGATGACTTTAACCCAGGAAAATCTTCTCAAAAGTCGGGGGTCATCTTATAGGCCTGGTGTCCTCTTATAGGGCGGGTGCTGAAATTTCCAAGCCCAACTGGAGAATCTGCAGTCACAGCTTATGGTGGGAGGAGCTCAAAAATGACCACCGCTGCTTCCCTGCCATATGCGCGACCGTATGAAAGCAGCAAGGACGGCGCTGTACAAGTACAGTAGGAGAAAATCCACTCAGCAGGATTCGTGGAAGGAAGTAACTTAACGCGGTTCTGATGACGAGATGAGGAGGCACCTCACCGGGAAGGTCTAAGTGAAGGGTAGAACAAACTGCAGGCTTCCTGGATGTCCGGGTATGGAAAAAAAGAGATAGAGCAGCGCTGTGCCCAGAAAAAATGCCTCTTTTACCCGTCTGGCCCTCCCTTGTATCCTATTACCATACCTCCTTCTCTGCCTCTCAGATCTCTCTCCTGAGGACTGCAGTGAAGCGGTGCAGGCATGCATGTGCGAGATCTGAGAGGCAGAGAAGGAGGTATAGTCTACTGGTGTGGGATATGTTCAGGGCTCATTTAACTCCCAGCACCAAGCAAAGGGTTGCAAGAATAAACACAGATGCGACAGTTATTCCTGCAGGATTGACCTCGTTGGTACAGTTCACTGGATGTGTGCCTAAACAAGCCATTTAAAGATCACATTTGAGAACAGTGGAATGAATGGATGGTTACCGGCAAAAAGTCATTCACAAAAGGAGGAAACATGCATGTTCTACAGTTGGATGTTTTGTGCAAGTTTGTCAGAAAAACCTGGAATGATATTGATGCAGAAACAGTAATCAAGTCTTTCAAGAAGTGTGGCATATCAAATTCTTAGGTGGTTGCCGAGACCGGTTTGGCTCAGTGGATAGAGCGTCGGCCTGCGGACTGAAAGGTTCCAGGTTCGATTCTGGTCGGGGGCATGTTCCTTGCTTGCGGGCACATCTCCAGTGTGGGGCGTGCAGGAGGCGGCTGATCGATGTCTCTCTCTCATCGATGTTTCCGACTTTCTATCCCTCTCCCTTCCGCTCTGTAAAAAATCAATAAAATATATTTTAAAAAAAATCTTAGGTGGTATAAGGACAACTACTTGTGGCAAGATGAAGAGGAAGCTGAAGCTGAGACCACACCATCTGATATGGAATTCGATCCACACGATGACTACCTTACAAATGTATCACAAGATGTCATTGATGTACTTATGATATCAGATGATGAACAGGAGGATTTTGAAGGCTTTTAAAGGAAAACTGTCATGCCAGCAAACCTGTAAAAATACCATAGCTTGCAGTTATGATGGGCGTTGCTAACTCACCAGGGACTTGCCCGGCACTTGCTCCGTCTCTATTGTTTGTTATCTTCCTCCTAACATCATCAATTCCAGTTTGGTTGACAATTTAGAAAACAAACAGCATGGCAGCACCCTTGGGTTTATTGTCTTATCCTTCCTTTCAGCTTTAGAGTGAATTAGGAAAAGTTTAATCCACTTGCACTGTTTTATGTTTACATGTTTGATGACAAACAGCCTTGTTTATAAGTGACAGTTTTCCTGTTAAGTACATGTGCATCATAAGCATTTGAATTAAAATTACCACATTAAAATCAAATCTGATGTTTTTTAAATTTTTATTTGGTGTGCATTGGAAGAGGGATAGGGTAGTCTTACATAGTGACTATATCCCAAACTCTATATTTTAACTGGAAAAGTTGGGGGTCGTCTTATACACCCAGTTGTCTTATATGCCGGAAAATACATATTTATTCATTTAATTCTTGGATAAAATCAAAGTTGAGTTTTTGGAAGTTGGCTCTTTCAGAGTTGAAATATGAAATATTTAGTGAATGAAATTGCTATAAATTCAGAGAAAATGTGCATCTGAAGATCTTGTAATGACAATGAGTCCAATATTGTTGGAACACACCCTGTTTAAAAACAATATTCTTAGTAAATTAAAAACCTCTGGAGAGGAAGCAACATTGGAGTTGATTTTGATGTATACACAATTCAGACTGCATTCATTGCTTGCATTATTCTTCCACTCTAGATAGGATCCATAGTTGTCCAGATATGCAAATATTCTTTATATAATTATAGTCACAAAATATCTGTGATGAAACTGCTGATTAATACAAAAAATATGTCTACATGTCAGTATATGCTTTCCTTTTTGTTGACCATAAACAAATGAAATATAATTATGTGTACACTTTTGCAAAATTATTTGAAATTAGCCTAAATATTCTATGATGATTAACCTTCTTTGAACTGAGTCCTTTAAATTCTAAATGCATTATATTAAAAATCTATTAAAATAATGAATCAAAATATTCAAAGAGTGAAGTACCCAAATTTTAACTTTGCAATGATTTCTAAATCTTAAAAAACAAAATGTGGGAACAAGAAGTTAAAGTTGTACCAACCAAAACAAGAGAGAAAGAAAACAAATTGAATAACATGAGCTCAATGGTATACAGGACTTAATCCTAAAATTGTATCACTGAATTTTTTAATATCTTGACTCTTTAGATAGAGTTCCTATTTATAACTGAGTAAATCTACAGTCAATATTAGAATGCAATAAAACTAAAAAATGAAAAAATAGCATATAAATTTGCTGTAAACATCAAAACAATTATATAGATAAATTATTTTATATATTTTATCCAATCGCTTCTTGGCCTTTTGGCTAAGATCAAGTGTAGTATATTTTATCCAATAAAAGTATGTAGAAAATAAACATGCTGTGTGGAGGCAAGAAGACTACAACTATGAAAATATTCAGACAAATGTTTATACATTTTAATATGAAAAATATACAATCAAGGAGAGCTTTTATTTCTCAGAATTTGCTATGAACTTCCCAGGTCCCTCAGCACCTAAAAAAGGAGTGCTTTCTCACTGAAATGGGCTTTAGTTTATGCAGGACTGGCAGCATAATTTGCAGGGTCTGTGCAAAAATAGAAACACAGGACCCTGAGTTCAAAAATTAAGAATTTCAAGACAATGAGAAAAGATAATTCAACCAAATGTAGCCCTTCTGAGAGGGTCCTGAGTGGTGACTACAAAGATCATATGTCTGTGAAGGCAAGAATTCTGGTTAACAGACAGGAGTCACTGATATGATAACAATGCGGTACATGAAATATTGTACAGGCAAATTTATTTTAAACTTTTAATAAGGACATATTGGAAAAATATGTTAAGAAAATACCAGTTATATTTAGTATAAGAAGATTCAGCTAAGAAACAGATTAAAATATCCAAATGTGTGTCAATAATTATTATGCTCATTATAAACATTTAGAGAATATTCTTTAAATTTTTTAAAAAATATATATTTCATTGATTTTTTACAGAGAGGAAGGGAGAGGGATAGAGAATTAGAAACATTGATGAGAGAGAAACATCGATCAGCTGCCTCCTGCACACCCACTACTGGGGATGTGCCCACAACTGAAGTACATGCCCTTGATTGGAATCGAACCTGGGATCTTTCAGTCCGTAGGCCAATGCTCTATCCATTGAGTGAAACCAGTTAGGGCTATACGTTAAATTTTTAAAAATTTACACTAATATGTTAAATTGGACCTTGTGAAAGGATAATTTTTAAAAATATGTTTTTATTGATTTTTTTTTTACAGAGAGAAGAAGGGACAGGAATATATAGAGAGAAAGAAACATCTATCCTCTACCTCCTGCACTCCCCCTACTGAGATTCCAGCCCACAATCCAGGCATGTGCCCTGACCAGAAATCTGAACTGTGACTTCCTGGTTCATAGGTCGACACTCAAACACAGAGCCATGCTGGCTGCACACTTGTAAACATTCCTAGAGTGAAACTTATGAAGAGTAAGCAGCTTGAGTTTGAAAAGGAGGGAGTAGAACCCTCTACAAACAAGACCCCTATTTCCCTTGAGTCATTAAACCTGACAGGAAGAGGGGTATGCAAGAATGTAGCCTTGAAAGTAGTTTATCTTGTCTTGCAGTTTGAACAGAAGGGCTGTTTGAACCAGAGGAGCTAACAATCTTGGAGTTTAATTACCAGGTGTTTCTCATAAATTGTAGAAGGCAACAGCAGTGGTTAGCAAACTCATTAGTCAACAGAGCCAAATATCAACAGTACAATGATAGAAATTTCTTTTGAGAGCCAAATTTTTAAAACTTAAGCTTTTTCTAACACCACTTCTTCAAAATAGACTTGCCCAGGCCATGGTATTTTGTGGAAGAGCCACACTCAAGGGTCCAAAGAGACACATGTGGCTTACTAGCCACAGTTTGCCAACCATTGGGCTATAGCAAGGAAAAGAAAGGCCTTTTTTTCTTGTTCTCACATTCAGTGTTGGTGAAGAGGTGGAGAAAAGGGCACTGTTGATGGAAATGCACATTAGTGTTAGAATAACCATATGATCCAGCAATTCCATTTCTGGGTATTTATTTGAAGGAAATGAAATCACTATTTTGAAAAGATACTTGGGACCCCCATGTTCACTGTTGCATTATTTACAACTAGAGGTCTGGTGCACAAAATTCTTGGACTTGGGGCAGGTCCCTCAGCTTGGCCTGTACCCTCTTGCAGTCTGGAAGTCCTCGGAAGATGTCTGACTGACAGCTTAGCACTGCTGCAGAGTGGGAAAGACTTCCACCACTACTGCTGCACTTGCTAGCCATGAGCCTGGCTTCTGGCTGAGCAACACTTCCCCTGTGGGATCCCACTGACCACCATGGGGCAGCTCCTGCATTGAGCATCTGCCCCTGGTGGTCAGTGTGTGTCATAGTGACTGGTCATTCTGACGTTCGGTTGATTTGCATATTAGCCTTTTATTATATAGTGCATTCAGTGGAGCGGGGGGTGGGTTCCTCAGCCTGGATTGTGTGAGGGCGCAGACCAGGCCAAAGAACCCCACTAGTGCAAGATTGGGAGGATTGGGGCCGGAGAGGGATGTGGGAGCTTGGCCAGCCAGGGAGGGTCCTTGGGAGGGTTACAGGGCATGTCTGGCCCATCTTGCTCAGTCCTGATTGGCCAGACCACAGCAGCAAGCTAACCTACTGATCGGAGCATCTGCCCCACTGTGGTTAGTACATGTCATAGTGAGCAATTGAATAGCCTTAGCATATCATGCTTTGATTTGTTGAATGGCCAATCAGACAACCAGACACTTGGCATTGTTAGTCTTTTGTTATATAGGACTAGAGGCCCAGTGCATGAAATTTGTGCATGATTGGGGTGGTGGGAGGGTTCTCTCAAGCCAGACTGCATCCTCTCACAATCTGGGACCCCCTCAGGGGGATGTCTGACTGCATCTTGCAACCCAAAACCACTGGCTCCTAACCACTCACCTGCCTGCCTGCCTGATTGCCCCTAACCACTTGCCTCCCTACCTGATTACCCCTAATTGCTTGCCTCCCTACCTGATCGCCCCTCACCTCCTCTGCCTCAACCTGCCACAGCAGCTTCGTCTAGAAGGACATCCAGAATGACGTCCAGAAGGTTGTTCAGCTGTCCAGTTTAATGAACTTATTAAACTTTTATTATTATTATAGATAGCCAAGACATGGGAGCAACCTAAGTACCTATGTGGTTGAATGGATAAAGGGGATGTGATATATATAATGGGATATTATCCAGCCATATAAAAGGAAATCCTGCCATTTGCAACAACATGGATTGATCTTGAGGGCATTATTAAATGAATTACGTTAGACAAAGAAAGGGCAATACTATGTGATGTCATTTTTCTGTGTAATCCAAAACAAACAAACAAAAAAATCATAGATACAGGGGACAGATTGCTTGGAGTAGGTGAGTGAGTGAAATGGGTGAAGTTGGTCAAATGGTACAAACTTCCAGTTACACTATAAGATAAATAATTCCTGGGAATGTAATGTATAGCACATGATTATATTTTATTTTTAAAAATATTTTTATTTGATTTCAGAGAGAAAGAGGGAGAAACATTGATAGTGAGAGAATCATTAATCAGTTATCTCCTACGTGCCCCCTACTGGGCACTGGGCTCATAACTTGGGCATATGCCCCAATTGAAAATCAAACTGTGACTTCCTGGTTCATAAGTCGATGCTCAACTACTGAGCCACACTGGCAGGGCAATGGTGACTACATTTTAAAAAGAAAAAAACAGTCAAAACTGGTTTGGCTCAGTGGATAGAGCATCAGTCTGTAGACTGAAGGGTCCCAGATTTGATTCCAGTCGGGGGCATGTACCTTGGTTGCGGGCACATCCCCAGTGGGGGGATGTAGGAGACAGCTGGTCGATTTCTCTCTCTCATTGATGTTCCTAACTCTCTATCCCTCTCCCTTCCTGTCTGTAAAAAAAAATCAATAAAATATATTTAAAAATAAAAATAACAGACCCCACCCATAACATTTATTTTAATTTTTTATTAATGTGTTACACATATACATTTTTTCCCATTACCCACCCCTCTCCCAGGCATACCCTAATCCCCCAGTGTCTTGTGTTCATTGGTTATGTTTATAAGCAAGCACACAAGTCCTTTGGTTGATCTCTTATCTATCCCACCTCTTCTTAACCTTCCCGCTGTAATTTGACAGTCTTTTTGATGCTTTATGCCTCTGTTCATGAGTTTATAATGTTCTTTATTATCCAGAAATGAATGAGATCATGTAGTGTTTCTCCTTCATTGACTGGCATATTTCACTTAGCATAAGGCTCTCCAGTTCCATCCAGGTTGCTGCAAAGGGTAAGAATTCCTTAACTTTATTATGGCAGCATAGAATTCCATTGTGTAGATGTATCATAGTTTTCTGATCTGCTCATTGCTGATGGGCACTTAGGCTGTTTCCAAATTGTAGCTATTGTAAATTGTGCTGCTGTGAACATAGTGGTGCAAAAATCCTTTCTGATTGGTGTTTCTAATTTCTTAGGCTATATTCCTAAGAGTGGGATTGCTGGGTCAAATGGGAGTTCCATTTTTACTTTTTGGAGGAAACTCCACATTGTTCTCCATAGTGGCTGCACCAGTCTGCATTCCCACTAACAGTTCACGAGGGTTCCTTTTTCTCCGCATCCTCACCAATACTTGTCGTTTGTTGATTTGTTGATGATTGCCATTCTGACAGGTGTGAGATGGTATCGCATTGTCGTTTTGATTTGCATCTCTCTGATAATTAGTGACTTTGAACATGTTTTCATGTGTCTCTTGGCCTTCCTTCTGTCATCTTTCGAAAAGGTTCTATTTAGGTCCGTTGCCCATTTTTTTTTATTGGATCATTTATCTTCCTTTTATTAAGTTGTGGCTGTAGATGTTGGAGATTAAACCTTTATCAGTGATAACATTTGCAAATATGTTCTCCCATACAGTGGGCTTTCTTGTTTTGTTGATAGTTTCTTTTGCTGTGCAAAAACTTTTTATTTTGATGTAGTCCCATTTGTTTATTTTTTCTTTAGCTTCCATTGCCCTTGGAGCAGTATCAGTGAAGAAGTTCTTTCGGCATATGTCTGAGATTGTGCTGCCTGTGGATTCCTCTATTATTTCTATGGTTTCCCATCTTATGTTTAAGTCCTGTATCCATTTGGAGTTTATTTTTGTATATACCCACCCATAATATTTAAATATAGCAGAAAGGTTTTATTTCCTATAGTTTAATATTTTTTTATTGTACAAGAATACCAGTTCATTGTAGAAAAATTTAAACATACTATATTTATCAAAATAATTAAGCAAAAACTATCCCAATGCTGAAATCTCCTTTAAACATATCAGTGTTTAGATGCCTTGCAGCCTGTCTAGTTCCTGGGAGCCAATGAGATTGTGGAACACTGCTCAACATGCTTCCGGCAGCCAGATCCTGAATCCTGTCCACTGTGGAACAAGCCTTTATATTCAATGACATCCCCACTAGGAAGGGAGTCCATCTGGGCTTAGGTTGGGAGGCCTCTGGAGGTGTGTCCACATTCCAGCTCATGGTCCCACACCCACCTGGCAAGGACACCTGGGTAAAGTCCTAATACCCCGGCTCCCTGCTTCCCACTAGCCAGCATATGAGATAAGGGTATGCATAAGTTTGAGCATGGGCCTCCTGCCCTATCCCCTTCCTCCCAGACCCTCGGCCAACACACATCCAGGTGCCAAGCACCCATCTGTCTCTGATACCCTGGTGCCCCCCCTCTGAGAATGGCAATGGGATCAGTGGGGTTGGGTTCAAGCACCTCCCTTCCTCTGGCACTGTCCTGTGGCTTGGTTCCTAAGAGCCTCTGCTGCTCTGGGCCCTAGATCCACACCCAGAGTCCTGTTCCAGGTCCAGCTCAAGACCCACCTTTCAGACTGGAAACAGCAGAGAAAGGAACTCCTGTTAATACAGGGGATCTCTCCTGCTCTCCTGCACTGCTTTGCTGACAACTGTTTTAATGGGAGGTGTGGTCTCCACACAACCTCTCATACAGATGCCCAGGGTAAGACACAGCCCCTCAGAAGAAAGGCGAGATTCACAGTCATCAGTACTGACCGTAGACCCTAGTTGTACTCCTTTGCTAGCTTCCAGAGGTTTGTTCAGGTTAGCCCAGGACCTCAGATCCCTCCTGGCTTTATTCATTGCTGGGGATTAAATAAAACCATCCAGTAAAACCACTAATGCAAAGCAGGTGCTCAGGAAACATTTGTGAATGGGTGAGACAACTGTCTCCCAGCATCACCCTGGGAGGATTGTTTTGTAGAAACATGGCACAACATACAGTTGTGTATTCTGCTGCAATCTCATCAAAGATGTGGAAACTTATTCAGGTGACTGTGCCTTTTAATAAAATAATACATCAAGTGATAACTCTTCAAAAGCTCTGCAACAGCCAGCTAAAGCAAAACAGCTTAATGAGACCAAAATTGCCTCTTGGAGCAAAACGTGTGTTATTTATTCTACCCACATTGTGTTTTCTTTTTCACAGAGAAGTTCTTACCTGTATAGAGGTCTGCAGAACTGCTGGCTCTCATTTTCATAGCTTACCAATGATGTGCCTGAAGCTACTCATCCAGGGAAAGGGCAGACAGACCCTGAGACCTACAGGCTGAGGACCTGCATGCTGAGGGACTATTGCACTACACACAGCAAATACGCTTAATGCTGAGTGGAGGCAGATGACAAAACCAGCCACCCCACTCACAATCCTTTCCTCTTCCCATCCCACACACAGTATTAATGTTTCCTCAGACCCAGTCACTCCCAAGGCAAAGTGGCTGAGAAAGTGCACCAGCAACAGAATGTAAATATGCATCACAGCAGTTCAAGTCTAGGGAGACTATGCTCCTTCTGGCTACAAGTAGGTCAGTGGGGATGTCCCAGTGGCTGTCCTCAAAACATAGCACAGCGCTCCCGCTGAACCTCACAGGTCAATTGGTTTCTGTTTCATTGAGCATAGGGATCACATTTCCAGCAAGTAGCAAAGTGGCTGCAGAAACCTTAGCCACCTTTTTCCTAATACCTGCAGTAAAATAGAAAGTCACCTGTATACTCATGACATTCTCAAATTACATCTTTGTGAACGGGCCTGTCTACCTCTGGCCCCTGATAGCAATTTAGCTATTTCAGGGAAAGGCATGGCTGTGTATTTGAACAGGTATGTGACTACAGATCATGAGTGCAAACTATAAAGGCAGAAACATGCGTGGGAAACGGGATTGGTTTCTCAGGGGCTCCAATTAACTGCTCTCCCAGCTCAGGTTCTGGGGGGTTTACAAGTTTTGGAATCGAACTCTCCCGGGTGACGGCCTGAGATCTGCTTCCCACAGTTCCCCATAGTCTCATTTTCACCGGATTATCACACTAATCATGCCAGTGTGTGCAGAAAGGAGAGGAGCGCTTCCGATCCCACATGTCTGGAGGAAAGCAGCTCGACCAGCATGAGCGCAGCACTTGGCCCAAAGTGAAGATAGGAGGACACTTCTCAGAGCCAGTACTGGGCCTGCCAGTACAGACCCTCCTGAATGGCAATTTCAGGTCTTAGAAAACATTGACATGTGGAACACAAATACACAAGGAGTTCTGAACATAGAACTTCAAAACTAGGCCCTTTATTTTTGGGTTCAGGCACACTATGAAGTGTCAGAGGAGACAGGAGACAGGAGAAGGGCTATAGGCAGTGTCGACCATTTTCCTAAGGAGAGGAGAATCGGCCACAGAACAGAATACCATTGGTTTTGCTGTGCTGAATAAAGAAAAGAAAGGGGTGGTCAGCATAGAACCTGGGCATGATTCTCGCACATCGAAGTAACATGAGGCCAGCGGTGGCAGCCGCAGCCTCCGTGCCTTCCTCGTTGACCTCCACAAAGGACTTGTGAATGACCTTGGACAGAAACAGGTTTCTCTCAGACGACATTCCAGAGAAGTCTGCCCTGTCCGGCTCAAAGGCATCGGTCATGCCCATAGTATAAAGGACATTATTCATGTCATAATTCTCCTCCAGTTTGAATCTAGGGAGGAACACTTCCACCTCTTCTTCATCCATCATATCTGGCCTGGTCCATTCTATGAATTTCTCATAGGTGAGCTGCTTTTCCACCTAGAAGAGGAGAGTTGAAGAGTTTATAATCTAGAACAGTGCTCCCCAATGAAACCTGGGCTACGCTGCAAATGCTCTATCCTGCACGGTAGGAGATGGCAGTGATGGGAAGTTATGTAGCATTAAACATTCCCTGGGCAATGCTCAGAACTGCTGCAAAGAGAAGAAAATGTGATCCTCTTGCCTCCCAGCACAATCAGAGAATCAGCACTCTTACCGTTTCCAGGTCAACATTTTCATCAGGAAGCATGATGATCATGTTCAGCTCTTTGCCGGCGTAGGGCAGCACCAGAATTTTGGTGAATATTTCTCCGATGTAGGTCATATTAAAGGTAGATTGTTTAAACATCATTTGTACAGGTCTCTGCTCATTCTATAAAGGAAAAGGATAAACGTTAAGCTGAAACAAAAACCAGTTTACACATTGGACAAATCAACAGAGCTGGCCACTCTGGGCCCCTAGAAATACTTTTTTGGCCCCCAGACCACATCAGCCATCTCTTTAGCTGGCTTGATTTCACTCCCCAACCTCCAGGCATGGGAATCCAGGGCTCAAATCATACACTGTTTTTCTCCTGTTGCTGTCATTCAGTCTTGTGACTTTAACTAGGATTTCCAAACTTATATTTCTACTGGGAATTCTCCCCTGTACTCCAGACTAATATATTTTACTGACTACTTGACACCTGCATTTGGACATAAAGGAACTTCCAATGTCTCATGTCATGCTGGGCTCTTCATATTCCTTTCCAAGTCTGTTCCATTTATAATTTTCACCATCTCAGCTGATATAGATGCCATTCATTCCACTGTCAAAAACCTTGGAGTACCCTTGTTTCCTGTCTTTCACATTCCACATCTGACTCATTAGCTAACCATTTGACTCTACTTTTAAAATATAATACAAATACAACTTGTTCTTTCTACCTTCACTGCTACCAGCTAGTGCTGCTCACTGGGGTAACCTTCTAAGTGATTCCCGAAGGGCCCCTCCCCCTTGTGATTTTTTCACCCAGTGACTAGAGAGATCTGGCAAATCAAATCATCAATTGGACCACATCCCTCTTTGGCAGACCACCTTTCTGTCTCATACCCAGGGACTGAAACCTGAAGTCTTTAGAGCAAACTGCAATAGTGAAAAGAGCTTGTTCCCCATGCCCTCTGCTCCCATCTCCCTGCACTCATCTGCTAGAGCCACAGGGGCCCCTTGGTGGCTTTGTAGACAAACCAGGCCCAGAAAGCATGCCCCTAAGATCTGACAGCATGACCCCTGGACACAGGGACAGGTTCCAAGAGGCTCCTTTGTTATTTCAAAATAGTCACCTTGCTGACTTTAAATGGTCTCTCCTGGGTTTGGTGCTTGCTAAACTGGTTCTCCCAGGTTCCTTTGAAGTAGATGGCATTCACGAGAACCAGAGCAGTATCTTGACTAACTGAGTTTGGGGACAGCAACTCGGTAATTTTACCTGAAAAGAAGAATTAAAGAACCAGTTCACTACAGGTGTCCTGAGGTTTAGTAATATTCAGGTAGGACCATCTCCCTGTGTAGACAAGTACACAGATGAAGGAATTTACTGTCCCCCCAAATATAACCATGGGAAGGGATTCTTATCCTTAAAACAACAGCAGCAAAAAAAAAAAAAAAAAAAAAAAAAAAAAAAAAAAAAAAAAAAAAAAAAAAAAAAAAAAAAAAAAAAAAAAAAAAAAAAAAAAAAAAAAAAAAAAAAAAAAAAAAAAAAAAAAAAAAAAAAAAAAAAAAAAAAAAAAAAAAA
>PVJN01037913.1:0-20640 GCA_004026805.1 Lasiurus borealis
GCCCCGCCAGACTGAGGAGCGGCGGGCAGGCCGGGGAGGAAAAGGGGGTGGAAAGAGGGGGGAGCAGAGGCGGGGTCACCGAGGACACGTTGTTTGGCCGAAGGGGACCGGGGAGCGCTCCCTTCACTCCCCTCCAAACTGCCCTTTGTTGCTCCTGAGCTGAAGGTCCCAGCCCTGCCGGGAGGTAAGTTTTCTGCAAACCCCTCCCAGCGCCCCGCAAGCCAGTGCGGCCGCCCTGAGAGCCCCAGCCTCCTGGGACAGTGCCCGCGGGGCGCCCTGGGCTGGGGAGGTTGGCCTTCAAGGAAACAGCCACGTTCCAAACCCAACAGCAGGAGCAGGCCCACACAAAGCCGGGTGTCTCTCCCGGAGGAAGGAGGAGGCTCTCCGCTTCCTCTCGCTGAGGACCCCCACAAAAGGCAGACAGATAGATGCCTGGGCCCCGGGTCCCACTGCTCAGGTGGGAGCCAGAGACTGGAGCACCAGGTGCGCGCCCCTCGCCCCTGGATTGAAACCTCAATTCATTCCGCTGGGAGGAACTACCACCAGGCAGATTTAAAAAAAAAAAAGAAAGAAAGAAAAAGTCTATTTCACGCTCCCAGCAGGGTAAATCGGTTCTTTTCAATCCGGAAGCAACAGAAAACTGTGAAATGTGAACAGAAATTGTTAGATCAAAGGGAAGAGCAAACATTAAAGGGATGAAAGTGCTCTCATTATGTAGCAAAGTGGAAAGCGTCGGCGTTGGGGGGGAAGTTCCATTTTTAAAAATCTGGTTAAAAGGACAGAGCTTAACCGTCATTAGGAGGGACCCCGCACAGCAGCCGGTCCCCCAGGCCCCGTACCAGCCACGCGCCTCGCTGGCCGCACACACGGTGGGCGAGTCAGAAATGTTGAATGACGCACCCCTGTCACATGTTCCCGTTGACTTCAACGAACTGGTTTTTAAGGTTTTTGTTCGTGTGTTTCTTCATGTGGCTGGAGGAGGAGTGGAGAGCTCACGATCACTCTCCAGTCACTGTGCACCGAGTCTCCCTGTCCCCTCAGCTAATGGAACTTGAAACACCCCGCCCGGTGTAAAGAGACACACGCACCCCCACTCACCCTCCCACTCAAATTTAGCTTCTGTGCCCAGCGGCCTTGATGCAGCCTGAGCTGGAGCCAGCCCTTGAAGGGACAGGTGGCCCATCACAACCTTGACCGAGATCTCTGTCAGAATGGAGCGTCCTGTTTTCCCGAGTTCTGATCAAGGGCAACATCTGCTCGTTGGACAAGAAACCTCCCTGTCCCTCCAGGTGCTTAGGAGGGCAGCTGTGTCACCTGGCTGCCACTTCGTTGTCACCATCTGGGTTCACACTCTGTTACTGCCGCTCATTAGCTCTATGACCTTGAGCAGTCCGCCTGGCCCCAGGTCCCCCAGTGTCACTGACATCAGTTGCACTCCCTGAGCCTTAGTTTCTGGGCCTGCACCCAAGGCCCTCTGACCCAGGGCCCTGGGGAGAGTCATCGAGCTGATGATGGCAAAGTCACCGTGTAACTGACATCAAGTTCAGGCTCTTAAGTGCCAGTAAATAAATGGTTCACTTCAAAGACTGAATCTACAACTTGAAGGACTGGTGCGTTCTCCATTGCACCTGGAGATACCTCATCAGCAGGGACTTTCTTCTACGAGGGAAAATGTCCAGTCTCTGGCCCAACGTTCATATCTTTCTTGGAAAACTGATTTCATGACTCATCTCAGAAGTCTCACAAAGGGATGCCAAGATCTGTTTCTGCAGTTTGGAGGACTATCCACTGAATGGCCAGATTATGATGATCTCTGAACGCATAATAATCTGGCCAATCAGTGTACATCCTAAATAAAAGGCTAATATGCAATATCCCCTTGATCAGGAATTTGACCAGCAGGCAGGCCAGCCAACCACCTATGTCCCCTCTCTGTGGCCAGGCTGGCCGGACCCCACCCATGCACGAATTCATGCACCAGGTCTCTAATATATATATATACGGAGTGGCCAGATTATTGTGCATTTAGAGATCATAATAATCGGGTCACTCAGTGTAGAGTTGCAGTGTGGTCCTGTGAAGTAGATTATTCTTATCATCCCAAACTGACAGCTGAGGAGCCAGGACAGAGGGGCACTTGCTGCGAAGGCACCCCTAAGGCAGCCTGTGCGGTACAGATGTAGAATAAGACAGGCTAAGGTTTTCCCGCCGGTTCCGAAGGCCAGGAGCGGGATGGAAAGATAAAAGCAGACTCGCTGAGTAGAAATGGGATGACTGCGGAGGCTTAGCTGTGGGTAGAGGTGGAGGGGACTCTGCAGTCCATTATTTTGAAGAACCCAGGAAGCGCTCCAGATTTCAGAACTCAACTCGGAAAGTTGGCTAATCATTGGGAATGTGAAAGCCGTCACCAGTGGAGAGAGCTCAGTGGGCGTGATCGCTCACTGGCCTTTTTTCTTAGGTTTGGTGGCCGTTAAGTGCTTGCTTAAATGAGCAGGAGGTGCTGGCACACGATGCTCAGCCCCTCCTCAGTGGGCTCAGGACCTGTCTGTGGGCCTCCCAAAGCATTTCTCCAATAAAACAGTAAAAAAAAAGAAAAGCTTGTGCATTTTATTCATTCATGTTTGTCCTTAATTCTAGGCAGTGCCTATTTTTAAAAACAATTTTTTTTTTTTTTTTTTTTTTTTTTGCCAATGGAAAGGGACATGTTGGTACTATAAAGATCTTAGGTCTGTTTGAAAAAGATTTTTTAAGATATGAATACCTTCTTTCTTCAAATATTAAAAGTTATGGGATGGAAGAAATTGTGTTGATAATGTGGTCTATTTTGGGTTAAAAGCTAAAGTTGGTTTCAGCTCCCATGCCAACTTAGCATTTAAAGTCTTCCCACCTTCCCTTTCCAAACCTGTTTCCCGTTCTCCCCTCTGTAAATACACCCCCTTCTCACTGTGCCTGGGCCCAGCTCCCACCTTTTCTCCGTCCTCCCTGCTGGGCACCCTCCGTATCATGAAAGTTCAGGTGGAAGCCAATCCTAGAGAATCTTCCCTGAACCCCAAGCCAGACTGCTGGACTCCTCTAATCCAGTGGTTCTCAACCTTCCTAAGGCCGCGACCCTTGCATACAGTTCCTCATGGGGTGGTGACCCCCAGCCATGAAATGTTGCCACTGTTATGCATTGTGATGTAAATATCTGCATTTTCCGATGGTCTTAGGAGACCCCCCAAAGGGGTTGCGACCCACAGGTTGAGAACCACTGCTCTAATCCTTTCTCCGGACTGCCCCATTGGTGGATGCCCTGTCCTGTTTGGCTGGTAAATTTGCAACATCTTCTATCTCCATTAAGAGCTTCCAGGGGGCAGGGTCACAGTGCCCCGGGCCCCTTCTGCCAAACAGCATGTCCTCAGTGACCCCACCT
This sequence comes from Lasiurus borealis, assembly GCA_004026805.1. NCBI lineage: Eukaryota > Metazoa > Chordata > Mammalia > Chiroptera > Vespertilionidae > Lasiurus > Lasiurus borealis. Next base: position 3,413 of record PVJN01037913.1, read on the forward strand.
CCCTCCCACCCTACCCTACCCTATGTGTTCCCTACCAAGTCTGCACACAATAGGTGCTTTTTGTAGGTATTTGTTGAATAGGTGAGCAGACAAAGGAACAAATGACTCCATACATGGTCCTCAAGGATACCCCCAATTGCATGTCACACCAGTAGCTGTGACACACAGAGGATGAGTGCGAAAAAGTGGATGTGTGTCAGGACCCCTCTGTTTACAACGACAGCTGCAACGATGAGAACCCAAGACTGAAATTTTGAGGGAGCCAATGTTTGCCACCCCCGCCTCCACCCGTGGCCGGCTGTTACCACTCCTGTACTTCACTGTGTACAGAGCAGCTCGTGTGCCACCGTCATTTGTTTATGTTCGCTTTACTGTTCCTTTGAAGCTGAAAGGCAGGCGCGGAAACCCCGCAGGGCATGGGGCTGCGGTGGTGGGAGCTGGGGGTGTACATGAAGGTCATCCCCCCCACCCCCCTCGGCGCTACGCACAGAATGAAATATTCCTGACTTTCCAGATTAATCCAGTGGCTGGCGTGCACCGGAGACCAGTGGGGCTATTTGTCAACACCGGGCTTTAAATATTTTATGGCGAATACTCCGCTCTCCCCTGAAAACCGGTCCTCTCGCCATCAATTTCTCAGCATCGATATCGGAGCCAGCAGCCTTTCCCTTTGTAGTTCAGGCAGTGTTTCTAGAAACAAAGATGCCTGGTCCTGTTACAGAGAAAACGTCAAAGGCTCTTTGGGGGAAGGACAGGCATGCCTAGAGGCTGAAGCTCAGATAGACTCCGTGACCCTGGAAGTGGGGAGATGGCCCCGAGGGTGGGGTTACCCCCAGACAGCTCAGACCTGCCCGGAGAAGCCCTGCCTCTGAACAAAAGGAGCCCACACCTGGGGTGCAGACAAAGGGAGGCCTCCGCTACCCAAGTCCCAGTTCCCATCGCCGGCTGCTGGGGACCCCTAGTGGCCACACATCACACATGCCGCCAGCACAGGTGCTCCTGAATGCCCTCACTGACACCAGAGGGGTTCAGGGGTAGCCCCCCGACTCTCCTATTTGGCCAACTTAGCTTGCCAAGATCACACACACACACACACGCACACGTATGCCACGCAGCCAGCTGCAATCTCTTTGAGTTGAAAGTCAGAGACATAAAGGGGGTATCTCTTTCTGAAGAAAAAGGACACCAGAATCCAGAGACTGAGCGTCCAGAAACTCACGGAATGTGCTTTCTTCTGCGTACGGCCTCCTCTGGCTTCGTTCCCTGACATTTTAGATTACAGAAATCTCTCCCCCGCTCCGTGCACCAGGAGACATCTGGGATAAGCTAAAGGGAAGAGTGCTCTGGGCAAAGTTGTGCAGTGAGGTTTTTTTTTTTTTTATCGAGTCCGCTGGGGCACCTCTGGCTTTATGCTCCTGCACGATCAAAACCTGCTTCCACCGAGGGTCTGAGGGATGGATTCTCTGCTGCCCATCCATCTATGCACTCATTAATTCGCGCTGTGATGTTCGTTCAGCCCTGGGGAGAAGGGTATGGGGGAACCACATCCTTGCCTTGTGTGTCCTTTAGTCTGACCCCCTCCTACCCTTCCTGGGACATACACATTTCAGCTGGGACACGGCACAGGCATGTCTCTAAGTGGAAATTATAGGGAGGGATTATCCATTGGTTGTCAACTTTCTTTTCAGCAGATTTTTTTTTTTTAAATAAAACCTCCAAAATCAAGCCTCAGTCTATTTCTAGATAACTGGCATCTTCTCATGCACAGGTTCAGCTTGTCAGCTCGGGGAATCAAGCAAATACTCTGAATGTTCTGTGCCTTCGCTCCTCAGAGAAATGTCTGGATCATTGTTTCCATCTCTTCACCTGTGGCAGCTATGGATTCAGCAACAAAGCAGGAATACCTTTTTTTTTTTAAATATTCTTAAGGAAGGAGGGTAAATGGCTTTGGAGGAAAACTAACATAATATCTGGGCAAATCATCTGATATAGAAAACATTTTAGCCTTTTGCAAATATAGGGCAGGACAAATGCAGTTGATTCCAGTTGTCTGCATGGAAAACAGTACAATCATTGATCCTATATAAGAAAAGGCTAATATGCAAATTGACCCAACTGTGGAATGACCAGTCACTATAACATGCGCTGACCACCAAGGGGCAGACACTCAATGCAGAAGCTCCCCATGGTGGTCAGTGCATTCCCACAGGGGGAGCACCGCTCAGCCAGAAGCCGGGCTCACAGCTGGGAGCACAGCATCGGTGGCGGCGGGAGCCTCTCCTGCCTCCGCAGCAGCGCTAAGGATGTCTGACTGCCAGCTTAGGGAAGCAGGCCTAAGCCATCAGTCGGACATCCCCTGAGGGTTCCTGGACTGTGAGAGGGTACAGGCTGGGCTGAGGGACCCCTCAAACCCCCCTCCTCACCCCCGCTGTGCACAAATTTCATGCACCAGGCCTCTAGTAAATAATAGTACAAGAATACACTCAGTGTTTCTCATACCCTCAACTGATTCAAAAAGTACTGTGACCACCTCCTAGAATTCACTAAACCAAATACAGTGGTACCTCGAGATACGAGTTTAATTTGTTCCATAACCTTGAGGCGTGGGAAACTATGAGACGCTCGAGTCTCGGTAAACGGGTGGGTCGTGTGCAGCCGGCTGATCCGCGCGATGACTCGTATCTCAACTGTTGCTCCTATTTCAAAGCAAAAATCGCTCGCTCGAGGGCTTGTATCTCAAAAATCTCAAATGTTAGGGTACTCGTATCTCGAGGTACCACTGTACCTATTTTCACCGGAGTGAGTCCCCTCTCCCAAAGGTTGATTTGACCACCAAGATAAAGACCGACACATAGGACAGGGCTATCTGCAAACTTCAGGTCTAGAGATTCCCCGGGATTCCTGCTAAAATGCAGGTTCAGATTCAGCAGGCAGGTGGGGGGCAGGCTGATTCTGTATTTCTGACCCCTTCCCAGGTGACCCCGCTGTCCCACCACCACACCTGGCAGAAACAAGAACTCTGGGGCCCTGGCTCACCACGCTGGCTGTCCCCAAAGGCTTCCAGAAATCCCAACGCACAGCCACCAAATCAAAATATCTGCGGGCGGGAACCAAACCTCAGTATTTTTTTAAACTCCCGGGGTCTACCATGTGCCGCTACGGTTTGGAACCACGGACGGGGACCCTGGGATATAGAGAAGAGATTACACTGTTGAAGGAGTCATCTGGGGATAGTGATGGCTCCTGCTGCCCCCTCATTTGGCCAGGACTCTCTGGTCACGAAGGAGAGAGAATCAGCGTCTTGTCAAGCCCTTTCAGAAGACTCTGTAACCACAGCCCCGGTGATGTGAGAAACAGACTATAATCTAACATCAGGACAGCATTTTTCAATCGGTCTGGGGGAGATCGTGTTACAAACTGTAGCCCACATGATGATTTTTAAAATATACTTCTCGGTAAACAAGCATAAACAATATGCACTTACTCCAGGGCCACTCCCCTAAGAGCGGCCCGCCGTCAGGAAGGCAGGTTTGCTCGGCAAATCCACTCCATCATTTCTCAATCAGAAAGAAGATTAGAAATGGGACTTGTGGCTCAGACGGGGCGGAAGGGGTAATGTTTATGCCAGAGATAGACTTCACGCCACGGCTACAAAAATTGCTTTGGGGAAAGAAAGCCCTCAGCTGCTTATGTGTAATGAATTCATGAAAATGAAACTCTTCCCTCCACCAGAGGTGAACGCACCTGCCTTCCACTTCCAATGGCGGGAGCAGAGAGGCAAAAAGTGGTTCGGCTGACTCTGTGTACCCCCATTTACCCTCATCCCTCCCCAGGGCTGACTCTGAAAGAGGTGGCAAGTTAAACAAATCAAAGCGTTGACGGCAGTCAGTTCAGGTGTGATGATGGTTAATTGCATGTGTCAACTTGACTGGGACATAAGGTGCCCACATATTTAGCAAAACATTATTCTGGGTCGTTTCTGTGGGGGTCCTTTTGGAGAAGATTAACATTTAAATCAGAAAACGGAGTAAAGCAGATGGCTCTCCCTGATATGGTGGGGGGCGGGGGGGAACCCCATCAATCAGTTGAAGGCCTGCCTAGAACACAAAGACCCGCCCTCCCTTCCGTAAGAGAGAATCCTTCCTAACAGCCTTCAGACTGGGACGTCAACCCTTTCCTGCCTTTGGACTGGAACTAAAGCATCACTTTCCTGAATCTTAACTTGACGACACACATGCAGACCTGGGACTTACCACCTCCATGGCCACCACATGCAAAAGAAGAGGCATGAGCTAGTGTGTGTGTGTGTGTGTGTGTGTGTGTGTGTGTGTGTCCTATTGGTTCTCTTTCACTGGAGAACTGTGACTATTTCATAAGGGTAATTTTTCACCTTTTGGACTCGACCAGATTTTCTAATTTTTCTAGAATGAGCATGTGCACAGTCATCATTGGTATTAACCCTGTGTCATTAAGTGAACAGGAAGGATCGTGTCCTCTTACACCAAGCGTCTGTACCTTAGAGCAGGGCTGCATCTCCAACCTGAGAACCTAAACATACTGTATGGGGAGCCCTTAAAACTGGGTCCCGCCGAAACCGGTGTGGCTCAGTGGAGAGAGCGTCGGTCTGCGGACTGGAAGGTCCCAGGTTCGATTCCAGTCAAGGGCATGTACCTTGGTTGCAGGCACATTCCCAGTAGGGGGCGTGCAAGAGGCAATTGATCCATATTTCTCTCTCATGGATGTTTCTAACTCTCGATCCCTCTCCCTTCCTCTCTGTAAAAAATCAGTAAAATATATTAAAAACAAAACAAACAAAAAAACTGGGTCCTCCCCTCAGAGACTCTGATTCAGGAGTTCTGGTGGTGGCGGTGTGTCTGCCTCTCTCACAAGCTCCCAGCAATGCCACCCCAAGGACCCTGCTTGGAGTGGCAAGGTCTAGGATGACTCTCATAGTGATCACAGCCCCTTGCCCACTTCGGCCATGTTTTGCTGTCATCTTTCTTCCTGAAGCTCCTGAGCAGTGGGAGGATTCAGGAGGGCAGGGACGGTGTTTGACTCTTTTTTTCACCTCCCTTCCCTAACCCCCAAAGCTTTCCTATAAATACAAAATGAAAAACGTGTTTGTAGAATCCAACCGGGTTGGGTTGACTGTTTGAATTGGCTTTTTCTGTTTGGAGCCAAAAGTGAGCAGGAACAGAATGAACTCAGTAGGATGCTGTCTGCTATCCTCCCTGCCCTGTCGAAGGCATTTAATTTTCTATAAACCCAGCTCCGACCCTCTTCAGGATGCTCTATCGAGATCCTTAATGTGATAGGCGGGCTTTATGAGACGTGAATGATCTCGAGGAACAGCGCGTTTACTCAGTTTGTATTTATAGGCATGGGAATGTACAGAATAATCGCGGAAAAAAATCTCTCAATGTTAAATTGACTTTTTCTGTTTTGATCCAGAAGCGTAATATTGGATAGGAATATCGTAGCGTTACACATGGGTAACATTGACTGGATGTGACAGGTAATTGAATATAATGATCTGACAGCGCTAGGGGAGAAGTCTGAACAATAATACAACTTCATACATTCTCATTCGATCTGCATCTTCATACCTCCCCCCCCCTTTTTTTTGGCATTCTGTGTGTCATATCACAATGCCTGGCTTCTGTTTCTCTTTTATAAAAAAATATTTTTATTGATTTCAGAGAGAGGAAGGGAGAGGGAGACTGAAACATCAATGATTAGAGAGAATGCACGCCCCCTACTGGGGATCAAACCACAACCCAGGCATGTGCCCCTCACCAGAATTGAACCCGGGACCGAAGCTTCAGTCAGCAGGCCAATGCTCTATCCACTGAGCCAAATGGGCTAGGGCCTGGCTTTTGTTTCTTAATGCTGTTTGTGATCTTGTTGTCCTATTGTCAGAACACTACCATGTTAAAACAATTCTTATAGGGCATTCCGAATAGAAATCTTCCTCCTCAGTCCCCTCATCCATCACACACACACACATACATACACACACACACACACACACACACACACACACACACCGCTAAGTTTCCTCTGCCTTCCCATTTTCCCAACTCCATCGTTACCCTCTCTCTGGCAGAGCATCCTGCCTGTCCTGGTCTCAGAAGAGAAGTTCAGCTTGTCTGCACGTCTTCATTAGGGGAAGACAGCAAAGTGATTAATGAGTGCCGTTTCTCATTTTGCAAAAGGGATCTGTCCATTTTCTATATTCTGTATTCAAAGCAATGAGAGAGTCATGCGTTAGCTTAACATCCAATCACTCGCGGCATTTATGTTATTTAAGATGTTGTCTTATAAAGTAATCACGCTAACTGTAGACAAGCTGGAGGTAAAGGTAGGATCAGCGAAAGAAAAAAAAATCATCCGTTTTCCCAGCACCATGAATAAGGACTTTAATAATTTGTGGCATATTTTTCTCCCTGTGGGGATGCGCAATGTAGCAGTCTGCTTTATGCAATTTGTGATATGTGGGAATCTGCACATGCCTGTGGGAAAACTTTGTTAGCCACCCTTGATAGAGGTCCTATCATTGTGTGCTGAAATTATTCTACTTTAATTTTTCTACATTGTGTAATTTTTTCAATGATTTTATTTTATAATTGTACACAATAAGAAAGCTACCTTCATTTTGGAATGAGGCTGTATGCATTATTTCCCCATGTCATTACACATTCTTAATGTGATTTCTTAAGTGGCAATAAGTCCATTCATGACGCCGCTATTAACTGAAGTTTAAATTGTCCCAGCGTTTTTGCTTTTTTTAATGTGGATTTTGCCGGGATGAGAATCCTTGCGCATAAATGTGCAGGTGCCTTTCTATTTCTTCCCAGGCTGGCCCGCTGTAAGTGGACGTGGCAATGGCAGGGCCTGCAGCTGCCCGGCTCGAGAGGGTACCAGACAGTGGATTCCACACTAGTTTCCAGTTCGGCTGGTTATCTACCAACCAAAGACCGAGGTAGCTCATCTGCTCTTTCTCCACTAAACTGAAGACAACTTTTGATTTTCCATTTTTAGGATTGCATTATTTTTCAAGTGCATTGGGTTGCTCTTCATAGCTTCTCGTCCCTTCATCATAACCCTGATGGTCTCTCACAATTCTTTTTTTTTAAATATATTTTATTGATTTTTTACAGAGAGGAGGGGAGAGAGATAGAAAGTCAGAAACATTGATGAGAGAGAGACATTGATCAGCTGCCTCCTGCACGCCCCACAGTGGAGATGTGCCCAAAAGCAAGGTACATGCCCCCAACTGGAATCGAACCTGGGACCTTTCAGTCTGCAGGCCAATGCTCTATCCACTGAGCCAAACCAGTCTCAGCTCTCACAATTCTTAATCGTGACGCTGGGTATTTCCTTTATGCCCTCTCCACACCCACCCTCCACCCGGCCGAACCTGCTCTGTGCCCTGAGAGGCGGCGGATCAGCTGGACCACAGGGACAGGTGCCCTTTGTCCCGACAGGTCACTACCCTCGCCCAGGACTAGGAAATCTTTGCTTTTCATTGATAGAGCGTTTGGGCCCGAAGCGTTTCTCCATCTCCCCCAGGTCTGATGGCTTTTGCTTCCATCCTTTCCTGGAAACAGCCAATCTTTTTTCTTTTTTTTTTATTGATTTTTTACAGAGAGGAATGGAGAGAGAGAGTTAGAAACATCGATGAGAGAGAAACATCATCGATCAGCTGCCTCCTGCACACACCCAACTGGGGATGTGCCCACAGCCTAGTTACATGCCCTTGCCCGGAATCGAACCTGGGAGCCCTTAGTCCACAGGCTGATGCTCTATCCACTGAGCCAAACTGGTCTCGGCAAAACAGCCAGTCTTTGCCTGAATGTGGACTATGGGAAGAAGGGTGGCCGACCTTCCTACACGGGGCTATGGCTTTGCTTCCACCTCCCCTGCAGCGTCATCCCAACGGCTTCAGGCTTCTGTTTCCCACGAGAGGAGCATCGGGCACCGTGCCAGTGACTCCTGCATCCCCTGCCACCAGCACGAGCTCTCTCCAGCCTTTTCACCTCGGGGGCGATGGAGAGGAGCTTGGGAAGGGGTACAAACTCCCTTTGAATCTGGAGCCCCCCGTTCTTCTAAGCCAGTGGTTCTCAACCTTCCTAATGCTGCGACCCTTTAAGACAGCTCCTCACGGGGTGGTGACCCCCAACCATAAAATTATTTCCGTGGCTACTTCATAACTGTAATCTTGCTACTTTTATGAACTGTAATGTAAATATCTGATAGCAGGATGTATTTTTGTTATTACAAATGGAACATAATTAAAGCATAGGGATTAATCACAAAAACAATATGTAATTATATATTGTGAAATATTTTTTTCTAATGACAAATAAATGAAATTTTGTCTTGAATCGTGGTGCAGCATGGGCAGCAGTCTTCATATGACAACAGTAAACTACATGGCTACACGTTGCTACACCGAGGAGCGGTGTGTTGGTTCCTAAGACCATGGGAAATAGGTGTTTTCTGATGGTCTTAGGCGACCCCTGTGAAAGGGTCGTTCGACCCCCAAAGGGGTCGCGACCCACAGGTTGAGAACCGCTGGTCTAAGCTGATGTGCTGGTGCACACTGAGCTTTTAGGATTTTTTTAACAACGTCTGCTTCCCCCGAGATGGCAGTGCCTCTCCCTCCCAGGCGCTGCCAGCAGTGAAAGCAATCACGTGTCTTGGCTCCCATCGGGGGGTGACTTCTTACTCCTTGCACTTCTGTTTCCTGCCATGTGACCTCAGCTCTCCCAGGAGCTCATGACAGGGATGGCTTTGAAGACCGGCCAGCATCTGCTGGTTGTCAGGCTGGGAGGGAAGGGTGACTCTCTGGAGAAGTTCCACACCCCGAGCAGGCGTGGGACTGTCAGCGTGTTCCTAGCAGCGCCACCGTTCACATGCACCGTGGGCAGGAGGGTGAGTGACACGGTCAGCAAAGGTATGGCCCAAGCTCCTGGCACAGGCACCTGGCAGATGCCTTCAGGGACATGCCAGCGGGAGGGCTCGCAGCCTCTCTCCGTTCCTGCTGTCTGATTTGCTGGCCGAGAGAATTTTCCTGTCAACTCCGGCATGCATGTAAACATATGTGCGGGTGTTTTTTAAATAACAACACCATCTCATCTAGCACGTTTTAGCTGATACATAACAGAAAGTCTCCTCTAGATATCTAGTCAGTCATACTCGGAAGTTGAAAAAAATGTTTTATGATGTTAAAATTTTAATTTACCTTTTTCCTTATTAAGATGAATGATTCTAGCAGTGGTTGATTCTGATGGTTGCATAAGTCAAAAAGCTACCGTTAAAGTGAAAATGGTTAATATTTTTTAAATGGAACCCATTAACGTAGAAGACTGACTTAGTAATCTTTCCTCAAAGACTCAAACAGTCCAATTTATCTGGACGGTATTAACATGAATAATTTAAAATTAATTTTCCAACTGCAAGAGGAATAAAATTGATGTTGAGCATTTTCCTGGTTATTTTTAACAAAAAAATAATATTTTTGACAAATGATGAATGAATGGTTACATGATGATAGATAGACAGATTGATTAATAAATAGATTGTTGTTACAGTCTACTGAGGTAAACTTTAGACGCCAATCTTATAGCCAAAGTGAAGTCAGAGGAGTCCTGGGCCCAAAGTCAATCAACTAATTACAGTGGTACCTCGAGATACGAGTGCCCTAACATACGAGATTTTTGAGATACGAGCTGTTGAGCGAGCGATTTTTGCTTTGAAATATGAGCAACATCTGAGATACGAGTAATCGCGGATCCGCCGGCTGCACACGACCCACCAGTTTACCCCGACTCGAGCGTCTCATAGTTTCCCATGCCTCAAGGTTACGGAACGAATTAAACTTGTATCTCGAGGTACCACTGTACAACAAACCAACTAACTGAAACCAGCCAAAATGCCTACAGCACCTGTGAGAGCAAGACCTCAGTGGGACTGGATCCTGGAGAGAATGTGATTCTGAGATTTACTGATGGACAGTGAGATGTTTCATTAAAGGACTGGACGTTTCAGGAATTCCTGGGTTCCATTTATAGGTGGCATATTATCATGATCTAGGTGATCCTGCATCTGACGTGGCTGATCTGGCTAACTAGATGCTTATCTCCTTCCTCCTCCTCATTCCAGGAGTTTCCCCATGCACAGCCCATGCTGACTCCTCAGTGGAGGAGGACAACCCTCTCAGAGAGAGCTGATTATTCTTCACAGTCAAGAATATAGGCCCTAGCCCAGTGGTTCTCAACCTTCCTAGTGCCTTGACCCTTTAATAGAATTCCTCATATGGTGGTGACCCCCAAACATAAAATTATTTTCATTGCTACTTCATAACTGTAATTTTGCTACTGTTATGAATTGTAATGTAAATATCTAATATGCAGGATGTATTTTCGTTGTTACAAATTGAACATAATTAAAGCATAGTGATTAATCACAAAAACAGTATGTAATTGTGTATTGTAAATATTTATTTCTAATGACAAATAAATGAAATTTTGTCTTGCATCGTGGTGTAGCATGGGTAACAGTTTTCATATGACAACAGTAAACTACATCGCTACACTTTGCTCCACCGAAGAGCGGTGTGTTGGTTCCTAAGACCATGGGAAATAGGTGTTTTCTGATGGTCTTAGGTGACCCCTGTGAAAAGGTCGTTCAACCCTCAAAGGGGTCGCGACCCACAGGTTGAGAACCACTGCTCTAGAAGCTGAGAGTGACCATAACCAGCAGCCAGCAAAACAAAACAAAACAAAAAAAAATGAAGAACTCAGTCCCACCACCACAGCGAACTGAATTCTGCCAACACACCTACAGGAGGAAACAGACCCTTCCCCGGAGCCTGGAGGAAAAATGCATCCCTGTACAGCCTGGGTTTTGGCTTGGTGAGGCCATGTCAGCCTTATGATCCACAGGACTATGAAGCCATCTATCTGTGCTGCTTAACGCCATTCGCCATAGGGTAATCTGTCACAGCATCACTAGGGAACTAACATCCTCCTGTTTTCATGTTTCTTACTCACTGTATGCTTCACTCTGTTCTGACTCTACTCATGTATTCCAGTACCTTCATGAGACCTTGTGATGGTCTCAGAAGCACCACGACAGACGTGAACACGGCTCAACAAGCCCAATCCGAGCCCCTTATAAATTGCATTCGGGAGTGATAAGGATGTTGGCAGAGAGAATACTGTATTTTCCGGCGTATAAGACGACTTTTTACCCCAGGAAAATCTTCTCAAAAGTCTTTTGTGTGTGTGTGTGTGTGTGTGTGTGTGTGTGTGTGTGTAGTGTTCCTTGTATGAATATATCACAACTTATTATCATGTCTTATGGGGGTGGTATATCTTAAACTCTATATTTTAACTGGAAAAGTCGGGGGTTGTCTTATACACCCAGTCATCTCATATGCCGGAAAATATGGTATTTTCTCCTCTTGAAATGGCAAACCAAAACAGGAGCCATGTAAACCTCGAGGTCTCACTGTAGGAGAAAACTCGCTTGAGAATAAGGATAACTCAGATCCAGCTATTCCCAGAACACAACCTCTAGACATGTTAGTTATCTAGCGTAAAAACAAAACAAAACAAAACATAAGCCTTTTGTTTAAGGTTGGTTTTATTTCCTGCCACTACAAAAGGCTTGGCTGGTCAAATACCAGTCCTTGGGTTGCCAAGAGCATTCTAGGAACCGAACATGTGGCCTCAGGCACAGTGCCGGGAACATGATAGGCCTCACATGGTTACAGAATTGACCAGGCAACTGCAAAACACACAGGAGTACTCGGAGATTCAAGATAAGCCCATTTTTTTAAAGTATATTTTATTGATTTTTTACAGAGAGGAAGGGAGAGAGATAGAAAGTCAGGAACATCAATGTGAGAGAGACATCGATCAGCCGCCTCCTGCACGCCCCACAGTGGAGATGTGCCTGAAAGCAAGGCACATGCCCCCGACCGGAATTGAACCCGGGACCTTTCAGTCTGCAAGCCAATGCTCTATCCACTGAGTCAAACTGGTCTCGGCAGGATAAGCCCATTTGTTTCCAAGGTACCAGTGCCGTGACTCAGGGGAGCCAACACGGAGGAAGCTCTCTCTTACACTCTTTGGTTTCTTTGTTCCCCAAACAGCTATCAGACTTCCAGACCTTTCTCGGGCTTTGCAAAAGGGGCCCTGAGACCACACCTAAAGGCCTGGCCTAGTGCTAGTGCCAATAACCCACTCTGGGCATTGTGTACGGTTCATGGTTATGGCCTCGGTAAAAGGGGAATATTGAGGTAAACAGGTCTTGCAAGACCAGATCATTAAGAAAGGGGCAGTGACTTGATTATAGGCTAACATGAATGTGCAATAGGGATACTGATTAACTAGGTATCGAGTCAGGCTGCTAGCCCTCCACACCTTTTACTGCGCCTCCAATGCATTCCATTGACTAATTTTTGTTGTTGTTAATTGATTTTTTTACAGAGAGGAAGGGAAAGGAATAGAGAGTTAGAAACATCAACGAGAGAGAGACATCAATCAGCCGCCTCCTGCACATCCCCCACTGGGGATGTGCCCGAAACCAGGATACATGCCCCTGACCGGAATCGAACCTGGGACTTTTCAGTCCATAGGCAGACGCTCTATCCACTGAGCCAAACCGGTTTTGGCAAAAAAAAAAGAAAAGTCTTACTTTTCTTATCAATATTACTAGTTATCTTTTTTACTTATTTATTTATATATTTGATTGATTTCTTACAGAGAAGAAGGGAGATAGAGAGTTAGAAACATCGATGAGAGAGAAACATCAATCAGCCTGCCTCCTGCATACCTCCTACTGGAAATGTGCCCGCAACCAAGGTACATGCCCCTGACCAGAATTGAACCTGGGACCCTTCAGTCCGCAGGCTGACGCTCTTTCCACTGAGCCAAACTGGTTTTAGCAATATCACTAGTTATCTTTATCTTTAGGAACTTCCCAAGGAAAGCCTCCTCACTCCTATCTCCAACTCCTACTCCTAGGATGCTGAAAGCAGCTGTGGAGCCTTGGAAAATCCTACACGAGGTGAGAATGTGGATTAATGCACTCACGAGTTACCTTTCTCACGGAAACTATTAGGATGGGAACTTAGGAGTGTATATAGCTCCCCAGAGTGTACAGTATTCTGAATTTCAGGCCCTGTGATATGGCTATGGAAGCAACATTTTAGACGGGACACCCTTTTATTGGCACCCCTGAAATTATATTTCCAACGAATATCACTCCATTCATTCTGAAGACTGGTTCTGATCACACATCTATACCTTAAAAAAAAAAATCCTTATAGAAGTGACTGGAAAAGGGTTTACACGCATTTGTTATTCTGCGCTGTCTGTTTATAGAACCGTCTTGTGTTCCTGTCTGTCTGTCATACTACAGTCCCTGAAGACAATGGCATCTGAGAGATGGAACCACATTTTTATTTTCCAGCTCGGGGAACGGCCATCTTTAAAACAATAACATCAGCATTCTAACTCCCACTGCCTTGGATTAAGGCCTAGTCCTTCCTGGCACGTGTTTATGCGGGGAAATGAAAACGCATTCTTCGGAGACACGCTGGTAGTTTTCTGAATCACGCCACGTGACTGGGTTTGGCTTTAACAAGTGCTGTGCTCCGAATCGTTTGCCTCCTGGCCAATATTTTGTTTGTAGGGTTTGATTAAACAGCATCTCTGAGGCTTTCAGAGCTTGCCTTCCCAGCCCACCAGTGAAACAAATATTGAGTCTCTGACCTTACACTCTGAACACGGAAGACACCCAATAAAAACCTCCGGGCTGCGTCCCCCTTAGGAATTCCCCCTCCGTTAGCTCATTCTGGGCCTGATGCTTTTTCTCTGCCAGGCTCAGCCCGAAGGCTCGGAACTGGCTAATGCTGTTGGTTATTCCATTGCGCATGTATTATGTTGAATGACATCCTTACAGAATAACCAAGCCCCATTAACAGGTACAGTGGTACCTCGAGATACGAGTGCCCTAACATATGAGATTTTTGAGATACGAGCTATTTTTGCTTTGAAATATGAGCAACAGTTGAGATACGAGTGCAGATCGGCCGGCTGCACACGACCCACCAGTTTACCGAGACTCGAGCGTCTCATAGTTTCCCACACCTCAAGGTTACGGAACAAATTAAACTCCTATCTCGAGGTACCACTGTAGTTCTTACAGACCCGGGAGTCCCCTGGGTGCCCCTAAGGGCATTTTGGTTTCCCCAGAGGGTGGCAGAAGATGCTTAGAAGGTGGTGTCGGCACCAGTTATTCCAGGAGCTTGAGCGGTGCATGTGGAAGCAAGAGAGCGATGCGACCAGGATCCAGGAACCTGGCAGCACACTGCTCAGCACCTTTCATCTTGATTGACACACCTGGTAACAACCAGTCATTTCCAACAGGAGAAATGGGGGCTTGTGTGCTTTAGAGCAAGGGGTCGGCTGGGTCACAGAGCCACGGAAGGCGTTCCCGCCTGAGGTTAGGCATCACCGAAGCCACTCTCGGAGCTTGGGAACCGAGATCCTAGAGGACGTACATTTGTCATGTAATGGTTCATCTCTCTTCAAAATATTGGCTAAATTGGCCAAAGCCATTCTAAAGTGGGGACAGGAACAGGTGACTTAAATGGTTAATCAGATGAACCACTGGAGAAAATACGGACACTATGAGGGGGGGGGGGGGCTACCATTTGCGGTCTCCCAAATTAATGAAAGGAAGGTCAAGCCTCCAGCATCAAATAGAACCCATGTTTTATTAGGGACATACACTGAGTGGCCAGATTACTATGATCTCTGAATGCATAATAATCTGGCCACTCAGTGTGTGTGTGTGCGTGTGTGTGTGTGTGTGTGTGTGTGTGTATAACCTAATAATAGAGAAAAATGTAAATTGACCATGTCTCCACTATGCCCACAGCCAATCAGAGAGTGCATGCAAATTAACCCAACAAAATGGCGGTTAATTTGCATACATACCTGGGTCCCAGGAACCTCCTCACACCCTGGTCACTCCCAGTTGGCCATCAGAGGGGCAGAGCCTGTGATCGGAGGGGTGGGGCGGGGGTTGGGCATAAGGAGAGGTGCTCCCAAACCTAAAGCTAAAGCTTGAGAAGGAGCGGAGCCTGCAACCACACGCAGATCATCTGGAAGTCAGTGCTGGGTTGCCCAGCTGCAGCCTGGCGACCCAACATTGACTGTTCAGGTGGCTGAGACCTTTCTAGAAAGTGAGTCAGGGTCTGATCTGCAGCCTCAGTGGAAGCTGTTGATCAGTGTACAGTACTTACTTCTCTCTTTCTCTCCCTCTTTCTTTCTGATCTTCACCAGCCGCCAAGCTTTTCTTTCTCTCCCCCTCTTTATGGGGGCTACTGTTAAGCCCCGCCTCTTTGATCAGGCCCACAGACAGCCCTGAAGATGCTGAATGGCATAGGAACCAACCAATCAGAACCAAAGGTGGGTGCTGTGGGGAGACAATGCCTGCCTAGGAGGTAAAGCTTTTGACAGTGGCATAGGAACCGACCAATCAGAGCCAAATTGGCCAGCAGAGGAGGGAAGTTGGGGGGTGACATCAGGCCTGCAGGAGAGGACAATTAGGGCTGATCAGGCTGGCAGGCAGAAGCAGTTAGGGGCAGTCAGTCAGGCAGGCAGATGAGCAGTTAGGAGCCAGTGGTCCCAGATTATGAGAAGGATATCGGACTGCCGGTTAGGCCTAAAATGGCAGTTAAACATCTCTCAAGGAGTCCCAAATTGCAAAGGATGCAGGCTGAGTTGGGGAAATCCCCCCTCTGTGCACGAATTTCATGCACTGGGCCTCTAGTATATATTTACATTACATTATGTTTGGGGGTCACCACAACATGAGGAACTGGATTAAAGGGTCGCGACATTAGAAAGGTTGAGAACCACTGGTCTATAATAATTCTCCACCTTCAGGACCAGGTGGAATCTGTGATGTTAGGATGCTTTCGAGATCTGGGGCTTAACCTTGACTGACCCCCTAACCAGCTGTAGATCTTGGAAAAACCACTTAATCTCTTCTGTGTTCAGTTTCCTCTCCTGCAAAGGAGCTGAAGAGAATGATACCCGAGGCCTAGCTCAGGTCTAAATGCTCTGATTCCTGGGTTTAAAACATCTCCTTGCAGGAGTCTGCAGGAGGCTCTTCTCACCTGCTCCAGGAGGGCTCCTTATGCAAGAAAGCTCACAGACACTGAAGAGCCACCTAAAGAGTCAAGTGATTTAATGGAATTTCAGATGGGCAGCTCGGTTTCAATGTTCTCTTCTAGCACATTCCCTCTGGTAAAGTGTGCTTTCTAATGGGATAATGACTGCAACAGGATGTTTCGATGGCTGGAGGATATCTCATATGGAAATCAGATTTAAGTCATGTTCCTCTGGTAGTTTTTATTATCAGGACAAAATAAAAGCCCCCCAAAGAATGTTTGTACTTGGAATTAAGAACTGTTGGAATGTTGAAAGGATCTTCTAAGAGTTAGGCATCTGTAAATATTTAAAACGGGATGATATCACAAATATTGCTCCTAATAATCTCCTTGAAGTTTGAGTAGAAGCCAAAAGAAATGAGCAAAATCCCAGGGAACACTTTGATATTAAACTATTGACTCCGTGATCGTGCCTAATAACTCAAGTTACAACAGAGCGCAGGGGGAAACCCATCAACTGTCCCTGCAGGCACACAATCAACCCTCCACAGAAGAAGTGGGGGTCATGTAGAGGATGCTGAAGAGGGCTTCCCCCCTCTCTGATAAACTTTGGTAGATGCTTTATTCACATCATCTTACTTAATCTTCTCAACAACTCAGAGAAGTAGCAATTGTTCATTCTATTGCGTGCTGGCAGAAACTGAGGTACCGAGAGGTTTTGTGTGAGCTATAAACTACTTTTTCTTCAAATGCCAAAGAATATTGAAGGAAGGCAGTCCTTACTCATAGTCATTCACTCATTCATTCATTTATCCATCTGTGTCTATTTATCCATTCATTCATCCATCTATCCATCCATCCATCATCCATCCACTCATTCATGCAGAAACTCCTGCTTTTAATGTACACTAATCTAAGGGAAGTTTCCTATAAATCCAGCCCACTCTCCCCCTTTCTTGCTCGGTTTTCCATGGAGATGGAACTCCGAGAAGCCTTCCATTGTGTCTTTGCCTCCATTATTTGATTACCC
>PVJN01037914.1:0-20640 GCA_004026805.1 Lasiurus borealis
GGGGGTCGACGGCTTTTAGTGGAGAAAAAGGGGAAGGAACTCGGGAGCAGACCAGCCGGCTCCGCCCCCAGGGGTGATGTCACTCTGGAGGTGCTGCTCTGTCACGTGCGCCCACGCTGGGCCTGTCCTCGGGCTTTGATGGCCAGGACGGTCCTGTAGGTTTTCCCCAGACGTGGGCCGCCTCCCGCACGTATCACGCCCGGCGTCACCCATCACCGCCCCTGCCACTCACTCTCTCCCTGTGCCCGGCTCCGCTCTGCGGACGGCTTCAGCGTGCCACCGGACCCGACGGCGGCAATCGGAACCAAGTGGAGGGGAGAGGGGGTTGGAGAGGCGTGGCAGGGAGAAGGGAGGCTCTGTGATGGGGACTTGGCCGAAAACTCGCCGACCACAGCTCGAGAGAGAGTCCGAGGTGCAGTTGTGACGTCACCCCTGTCCCTGCCAGGGCTGGACCAGAAGTGATGTGGTTTTAAGAGCTGGTCCGCCAGACACGGAAAGTCACCCCAGGATCGCTTCCTTGAAGGCCCTATTCCCCTTTCTTCTTCCTTTTCCTTGCAACACCGAACAGCAAGTCCACTATGGAAGGCGCCTGAACCTAAGTATTTTTCGTGCGCTGTGAGATGATGCGAAACAATCACCCTGCCATGCTCTGCCTGGCTAGTCTTTCCTTCCACAAACTGACACGACCTTTTGTGATTATCCATTTCCCAAAGGAGATGCCATGATTGGAAATAGAGGCACCAAATTACTTCAGTCAAGGAACCTGTGTCTGGTCTTTCTTAAAGAGGTTTGTTTGATAACAACCCTCTGGACCAGAAGTTTCTTGGGCTTTTTAAGGATAAATATCGAGCCCTAGGGGTTTGGCTCAGTGGATAGAGCGAGGGCCTGCAGACTGAAGGTGGAGGGCAAGTACCTGAGTTGCAAGCTCCTCCCCTCCCCAGGGCCTGGTCAGGGCTCATGCAGGAGACAACCAACCCGTGTGTTTCTCTCACATCAATATTTCTCTCTGTCTTTCCCTCTTCTTCCACTCTCTCTAAAAATTAATGGAAACATATCCTGTGGGTGAGAATTTTAAAATAATAAATAAGTATTGATTTCGGAACAATACAAGAAATGGAATATGAAGCCATTTCCAACAGTCTCTACAAGTGAGCGCTTGAAAAGTTAGAGCTAAAGCAGCTTTGAATATTACAGCAAAAATGGCAAGGTGAAGGAATGGTATATGGAATCTTTCGGCCATAAGTCACCACTCCACTCCTCCTCCCCCCAAAAAAACAAAACAAAAAAAAAAAACCAACAAACAAAAAACCTATCAATCTATAGTGATAGAGGCAGAGTAGTGACTACTTATGGGGAAATTGATTGAGAGAGGGCAGGAGGGAGCCTTCCGGGTTGGTGCAAATAGTCAATATCTCGATCTGGTTACTGATTACAATGGTTAATATATGTGCGGAAAGATTTGTGGGGTTTTTTTAGGTTACATCACACAAAGAAATATTACAATGTCATGACTGGATTTGGGAAACCTGGGTTTGAATCTGTGTCACCCACCACTTATACCAGTTTTGTGACTTTGAGCAGGTCTCTAAGCCTTCTTTGCTTCATCTATCAAATGTTGATGATGATAGGTCAGAGGAAGGTTGTAAAAATTAAATAAAATGGCCCAGTTGCAGAACTCAGTGGTTGAGCATAGGCCTATAAATCAGGAGATTATGGTTCAATTCCCAGTCAGGGTATATTCCTGGATTGCAGACTTGATCCCCAGTAGGGGGTGTGCAGAAGGCAGACAATCAATGATTCTCTCTCATCATGGATGTTTCCCTTTTGCTTCCTCTCTGAAATCAATAAAAATATTTTTTAAAAGATTAAATGAAATTGTTTGGAAAACACTTAGCACAGAGCCTGGTATATAATAAGTGCTCAGGAAACAGTAACTATTATGCTATTCTTGCACTCAAATTTACCCTATTTAATTCTCCTTTGGTCTTTTTTATATGACTACTTTGAATCTACGTCTTGCCTGTGAGTTTCACTGAGGCTAATAATATCCCTTCCTTAAGAATGAACAAAAGGCATTCAAAAGTGTAATCTGTTGATTTTCAAACTACTTCAGGCAGCAGCATTTAGAAATTATGGTGCTCATTGTGGAACACCATGGAATACTGATAGCTTTAACTCTGCCATGTGGACTTGATACAATTTTACCAACACTAAATCTAGCAATATTATGTTTATGCAGATCTCCACATATAAAAAATAATGCATTTTCACCCTAGCTGGTTTGGCTCAATGGATAGAGTGTCAGCCTGCAGAATGAAGGGTCCTGGGCTCGATTCCGGTCAAAGGCACATGCCTTGATTGTGGGCTCCATTCTCAGTAGGTATCATACAGGAGACAGCCAATCAGTGATTCTCTCTCTTCATTGTGTTTCCATTGCTCCCTCCCTCTCTAAAATCAATAAAAATATATTTTTAAAAAATAATATGTCTGCATTATTCCTTTAAAATTTGTTTGCAACTTTTCACAAGGTAGAAGTACCAAAAGTCTAACATAAAATTGAAAATCTTTAAGTCCATTTTTTCTTGAAATTATTCAAAAATAGTAATTGTTCCATTTTAGTAATTTGTCCAATCAGCTCTAATAGCTGTGACCCAGGGGGTCCCTGGCTCTAATGAAATAAGCAACTCTGACTCACTACCTCATACTTCTTAAGATCCATCTCCATTTCTTTTGGCTGGCCTTTCCAAAATCCCATGTGCACGCTGGACAGTGGCATTGACCACTGGGATGAACTCACTGCTTCACTGCTTTGATCATCTAACATGATTCTATTCAGCCAATTCTCTTCCACATAATTCTGCTATTAAGTATTACAATTTGCTACCACACTCTCTCTGGAGGAAGCAATTATTCCTGACAGAAGTAATGGTCAGGTACGGTAGGGATGGAAAGCAACATTGTAGGGAGAAGTTACCTTTATTCTCAGCTCCTCTCCCTGATTTCCTTTTCTGTCACTAATACCTGAAATACTGAGAATGCTCGTTTATTTTACACACTAAACATACATTCTAGTCAAGATGATAATTTAGTCTGAAACTTAAACTTGGAAACATAATGTATGCTATGTAAGAAGAACCTGCAAATAAAGTGGCCCAACCTTACCCTCTACCTCCTAACTTTTCAGTGCCATGTATACCACTCGAAATACCCTTTCTTGGTCTATCACCCCGGAGCAATCACTCACCTGCACATGTCCTTAAAGCCCTGACACCTTTGAAGTCTTCTAGGTAAACCATCACTCTACCTTTATCCTTTCCTTCAATTCTCTTCTGATTGAATAAAGACCAATAATATCTACCATTGATTGATTTCTTACTGGCTTTAAATACTTCACGGAATGCATTATCTATACTACCTCATTTAATTCTCACAGCATCCTATCAGGTAAGTATGGTTCTCTCAATTTTCTAGATGAGGCTGGGAAAAGAGGTTCAGAGTTTAAATGACCAGGTCAAGATCACACTGAATGGAAGCAAATATAAATTTTACCTTTTATCATTTATTCTTAAGATAATGCTACATAAAACGTAAATGAGAACACAGCATACATTTTTTAAAAATGTGACTCATGTTTCACAATAAAAAATATTTCTGAAAAGTTGGTGTAAAAGAGATTTTTTCTGACTGATAGGTTTTCATAATCTCATCACTTATCTTAAATTGGTGACTTCTAACTTGATAGCTTCAACATTTTCCCCACAAACTCTCACCTTGGCCTTTTGGTTAATATTTAATAATTTCTATTTCTTTTGAATATATATTTTACCAATTTTTTTACAGAGAGGAAGGGAGAAGGATAGAGAGTTAGAAACATCGATGAGAGAGAAACATCAATCAGCTGCCTCTACACACCCCCTATTTGGGATGTGCCCACAACCAAGGTACATGCCCTTGACCGGAATCGAACCTGGGAACTTTCAGTTCGCCGGCCAATGCTCTATCCAGTGAGCCAAACCGGTTTCAGCAATAATTTCTAGACTAACACTTAAAAGCATTTCCCACATAGAACATTTACAATTTAAAAGAAGTTTCTAGCCGAAACCGGTTTGGCTCAGTGGATAGAGCCTCTTTCCTGTGGAATGAAAGGTCACAGGTTTGATTCCGGTCAAGGGCATATATCCTGGTTGCGGGCACATCCCCAGTGGGGAGTGTGCAGGAGGTGGCTGATCAATGTCTCTCTCTCATCGATGTTTCTAGCTCTCTATCCCTCTCCCTTCCTCTCTGTAAAAAATCAATAAAATATATTTTTTTAAAAAGAAGTTTCTATTAAATCTGTTTTCTGATAAATGAAAAATTCTATATACGTAATGTGAATAAGCAAAACTCCACTTATTTTTACACTGACATTTATAAATGTCTGACAAGTATTTGTACCTACAAGTATTTGTACCTACTGGAATATTTAATTAATTTTACAGAAATCTTGCCTACTGGAACCTTATAATCTATTAGGGAAACAAAATGCTTTAGGCATTTAAATATTAATACAACACTATAAGAAGAAACCAAGATGGTGGCATAGGCGAACACCTAGATTGCTGCCTCACACAACAATTTCAAAACTACAGCTAAAAGACAGAATGGACATCATTCAGAACCACAGGAAAGCTGGCTGAGTGGGAATTCTACAACTAGAAGGAAAGAGGGGCTCATGGAGACTCCAGAGGAGCTGCAAAAAGCTGAGATATGGAAACATGCACATGAAGAGGACAGGTGGCAGAGTGCTTGGCTGGCTTCCTCTAGCAGGAAGGAGACAGTAACTCCCGAGTGCACTGAACCCCAGTCTCAATTGCACTGAACCCCAGTTTTGGGCGAGACCCTGGGGACTCAGACTCATATGGGTCCCTGGAGTGCACAGAAACTCAAGAGGAGCCGCAAAAGGCAGAAGTCAGGAGGTGCGTGCAGAGAGGATTGCAGCAATTACCGAGGGACGCTGAAACCTGGAGCCTCACAGGACAGGGCTGACAGAAGCTAAGGCTGTCTGCTCAGCTTTGAGACTCCACCCCATCCAACCTGAGCACAGAGGCTTTTGCAATTTTGCAAGTCTTATCTCATAAGGCTGTCTCCAGAACAGAAGTTCTTCCTGCATAGACACAGCTGATCCTCACAGCCAATTGGCCTAGAGGTCAATTCCCCCCAGTGATACCAACAACAATCAAGACTTAACTACAACAAGACTGTACACACAGTCCACAGAGGGGTGACCAAGAGTGTCCACCTCAGGTAACTGGGGAGGCGGAGCTACGGGGCCATATAGGACACCTGGCACACAAAGCTATTCAACAAACTCAGGGAAGCAGTGAAAATGCAGAGACAAAGAAACAGATCACAAACAAAAGAAATGGAGGAAAACAAATGACTGGATATAGAGTTCAAAACCACAGTTATAAGGTTTTTCAAGAATTTCCTAGAAAAGATCGATAAATTTAGTGAGACCCAAGAGGAGATGAAAAAGGACCAACTAGAAATTAAGCATTGACTGACTGAAATAAAAAATATTATATAGAGATCTAACAGCAGACTGAGGAAGGTAAGAATCTAGTCAAAGATTTGAAATACAAAGAAGCAGAAAATACTCAACTGAAAAAGAAAAAAGAATCCAAAAATTTGAAGATAGTGTAAGGAGCCTCTGGGACAACTTCAAGCGTACAAACATCAGAATTATGGGGGTGCCAGAAAGAGAGAGAGCAAGATATGAAAACCTATTTGCAGAAATAATGACTGAATACTTCTCATACTTGGTGAAAGAAATAGACTTACAAGTCTAGGAAGTGTACAGAACCCCAAACAAAATGAATTCAAAGAGGACCACACCAAGACACATCATAATTAAAATACCAAGAGCAAAAGAAAAAGAGAATATTAAAAGCAGGAAGAGAAAAACAGTTAGTTGCCTACAAGGGAGCACCCATACAATTGTCAGCTGATTTCTCAACAGAAGCTATGCAGTTCAGATGGGAATGACAAGAAATATTCAAAGTGATGAATAGCAAGAACCTACAAACAGATTACTCTACTCAGCAAAGCTATCATTCAGAATTGAAGGTCAGATAAGAAAAAGCTAAAGGAGTTCATCAGCACCAAACCAGTATTATATGAAATGCTGCAAGGTACTCTTTAAGAAGAGGAAGAAGAAAAAGTTAAAGATAGAAATTATGAACAACAAATACATAACTATCAACAAGTGAATCTAAAAATCAAATGAATAAAAAAATCTGATGAACAGAATAAACTGGTGAATATAATAGAATCAGGGGAATAGTAATGGAGTGGACTGCCAGGGGGAAAGGGATAAAGGGAGTACAGGAAGAGACTGGACAAAAATCATACACCTATGGATGAGGACAATGAGGGGAGGTAAGGGCAGAGGGTGGGGTGAGAACTGGGTGGAGGAAAGTTATGGGGGAAGAAAGAGGAACAATTTTAATAATCTGAACAATAAAGATTTATTAAATTTAAATAAATAAATATTAATACAACACTATAGAATTAGGTGCTGACATGAGTAAAACAGTAAATTCTATAATAATTCATAAGACAGAAGAAAATAAGTTTGACTATAATGGCATGGGACCACTTCTTGAGGAAAGTAGAATCATAAACATATGTAGCTACACAGAAGGAAAGACTATTCCAGGAAGGGCCCAGGAAAATCAACTAATGTTCAGAACAGAAAATGAGCATAACAACTCTTACGTCAAAGAATGACTTAGGTCTTTTTTAACAAAGGCAAGCATTGGTATGAATTTACAAATAGACATGTTGCAAGTCTTTAAAAAAAGATCCTTGAGCAACTGTGTGGATGCATACAAGAGTATTTACTAACCAGGTGATAAAACATCAGTTGGTAAAAGGTTGGAAAGGTGGCCCAGGACCAAACTGCAGGGGGTCCTGCCCAGGAAGAAGATAAGATGACAGTGTTTAAAGCATTCATCTAAAACACAGGATGGGTTTAAGTAAGGAGGGGCAAGTAATAAGGAGCTGGTTAAAAAATATTACTATTTAATGAGCTAAAGAAGATGACAGCAGATAGTCAAGAATTATGGCAGTAGAAACAAAAAGGATAATTCCAATAGACATTGCATGAGATGAATTAACAGAACTTTCTGAAAAACTGAATGCAGGGAGAAGAAATCAAAATACAATAAAGTGGAAAGACTGTCTAGAAGACTATGGTACCAGTGACAGAGCAGGGCAGTCAGAGGACTAGTTTGAAAGAAAAGAGAGAGATGGTTTGGGCATATTTTGTGTTTGTAGTAGTTCTTCACTTTTTTTAGTTATAAATCAATTTCTTTGAGAATCTGATGGAACCAATGGATCCTCTCTTCTAGGAAAAAAAATGTAGTCATAGTTTACATAATATACAACTTATAATGGACACCCATGGAATTGATTGCCAGAAATCTCTTGAACCAAGCAGGGCCCAAAGAGCTCTTTCTGGAAATTTTATCCTTTATATCCAAAGAATTTTTATCCTTTATATCCCTAGTAGCTAAAGCTATGGATGCTGTTAGCTAATATGTTTCCTAACGGGTAAGCCTGAGAAACAGAGAATACTCAAATGCAAAATGAGAGGGGGGCGGGGGATGGGAGGACACAAATGAGATAAAGAGAGAAGGAGAGAACATGCCCAAATCGCACTTCAGTCCATGGATCTATCACATTCCTATTTTTGGATTCCAGGAGATAACCTAATCCTTTATTGAAATTCGTCCGTCATTAAACTTAAGTCATATTTCTGCTCCTTACATATAGGAGGCCTGATTAATTTGCAGGTTAAAGATATTAATTGAAACTCACCCATAAGCTCCAGGTAAAAATCCTGGTTTAAGATAATGGAAAGTCATCCAACTGGAAATAGGCTGTAGATAAATGGACTTCAGGTGAGAATAGGGAAGGAATGAATACTCCAAGAAAAGGAATATAGCATAGATGTGAAAAGCAAGAACCCAAACTTACTACACTCAAACCCTAATTCAACCATTTACTAAATGTGTAACCTCAAGCAACTTATTCTACATTTCTAGATCTCAAGGTATACATCTGTGAATTGGGATTTAAAAACTACACCCTCTTATAGGATTGATATGAGGATTAAGTTAGTACATGTTGAAGTACCTGGCCTATAGCAAGTCTCGCAGTATAATAGGCCTATGCCTAGGCATTTTGCGTATTTTACATTACTTAATCTAATGTTCATAAAAACTTTATAGATTGGACTTGTTATTCCCATTTAACCAGAGAAAAACACTGAAGCTCAAAATAACTTGCCCCAGATCCCATAATAAGAGAAATCCAAATTAAAATGCCAATCTAAAATTTTTGAATAGAACATGAAGATGAAGATTTTTTTCTATAATTAATAGAGCATACCATCTGTCCCAAGAATTAATGTGTCAAAATAAGGGGATGTAATAACCTTAAAATATATAAAATGGGAGTCGGAGAGTAAAATGTGAGCATCCCTACCAGGAGAAGGTGGAAGTACCCTGGACTTTTGACTCAACTTATCCAGTCCTATGGTAAGCATATATTTATTAAAGATCTAGATACACTGACTAACATTAAATCATATACCTACTCTGATTTCTGCTTACTGAATTTAGATGTTCAAGATCTTAAGCCCCCAGAAAACAGAAAACATGCCTTCCTTGTTCATGGTTACATTTCTAACATAGTATATCTATAAAGATAGTCCATATCAACAGATATTCTCACAGTATATATATATCTTCCTCCTTCTCCTCAACCTCTGGCCTCTTAAATAAATTTCTAGCCTTATTTATTTTTATTTCACAGAACCAGAATATCACATTTATAGTGCTATAAGCAAACATTACACTCCATTCTAATACTACAACTGATGAGTTACAATACTCTAATAAAGTGTACTTGGTATTACGTGGCTAAATTTTTAAATTAGAACTTTCAGCATTTTCCTTGGAAACCTGACAGACCATTAGGGGAATGTTTGGTTGATGTAAAATATTCAATGAAACTTTCATATGCCCTTTTAAAAATATACATTTTTATTGGTTTCAGAGAGGAAGAGAGAGGGAAAGAGATACAAAAGCATCAATGATAAGAGAGAATCATTGATTGGCTATGCTCAACTGCTGAGCCATGCCAGTCGGGTTTTCATGTCTTTTTGTATTTCCTAAGAACCTTATGGCTCCTAGTTTAAATGTTCCTGGTGAGGTTGATTTTATATGTATTTGAAATTTTAATTTATTAAATAATCAAATAGATCTGTAAAAAGGGGAGATGGAAAGATAGTCCATTATCAACAGATATCTAATCCATGTACAAATTTTCCATTGTAAAATTAAAAATTGTCCTTCTGAAAAATATAATCATTTCTCATTATTTTAGTTATCCTGAACCACTCTCCCAAAGTCCAATCACTTTAGGGTTATAAACAGGCCAGAATTCGTGGACCTGTAAAACTGAGGACAGATTCTGGACCAAGCTGATCTTTCAACCAAGCTCCTTCAAACAACTCTCATTTCGTGGTCATGCCTTTTCAATTCACAACAGTTTGAAACTATGAAAATAAATTAATTTACCATTAAAATTAGACATCTTAATTTATGGCATGAACTTTGAGAAACACTTCTATTTTTGGAAAGGAGACATTAAAAAGAAGACAGAGAAGCAATAGGCAGAGAGCACATCTGCATGTCTGGTACTGCTTTAGACACAGACCTCTTTCTCACTCCTCTACAGAGTTTAAAGGTACTTAGTATCAATAGTCAATTTTATAAAAGGCATTTGGACTGGAAACGGAGGGTAAATAAAGTACCATCTGGAACTCCCTCTAAGTGGACCCCTAGTTTATTTCCTACCCATTCCTACCCAGTTTCTTACTTAATACAGTCCTGGTATCATGCATAAAAATTGATTATGAAAAGTTCAAATGCACTACATATTACAAGAGCATTTCCCCTAGAGAGGTGAAAAATAGTATTCAATTCCCATTGCAACTTACCTTTAAGATATTATCTTTATAAAGTACTAGAGGCCCGATGCACGAAATTTGTGCAAGGGCCTCAGCCCTTGCATCTGCAGCTGCCTTGGCCCCTTGCAGCCTGGCTTTGTCTGGAAGATCATCCGAACGGTTGTCTGGAAGGTTCTCTGGATGGTCATTCTGCTGTTCAGTCTAATTAGCATATTAGCTCTTTATGATATAGGATTTCTAACAGGTATTACCTTTTCTAATTTTGTCCATTAATGTCTACCTGATAAAGACTAGAGTCACTGTTTGTACAAAACTAACAACTCCATCTTTGTTCAAGTGTATGTACTAAGATTAGGAAACCTGTGTTTCTTATTAATACTATCACCATTTTCAATTTTCCACTTTCTACTCAAATTTATAAATAGTGGTAAAAAGTATAATAAAGTACTAAAACAATTGCATAAACAAATTTCAAAAATGGTGATGCTGCTGAAAATAAACTCTTGACTGGTAGGCTATCCCACTGTGTAAAAATATATACATGAATGTTACAATTCAATATCCTATGTAATAAAAGCCTAATATGCTAAGTGTTTGGTTGTCTGGTAGTCCATTCAACCAAAGCATAATATGCTAATGATATGCTAAGGCCACTCAACCACCTGCTATGACATGCACTGACCACCAGGGGGCAGATGCTCCAACCGGTAGGAACTGAGTGAGACCATCTGGACCTGCCCTGGAGCCTGCCTTCCACCCTTTACAGGTCCCTCTCTGACTGGCCAATCCCCTGTGACCCTCCCTGGCCCCGATCATGTACTGGTGAGCTCCCTCAGCCTGGCCTGTACCCTCTGGCAATCTGGGACCCCTCAGGGGATGTCAGAGAGCTCATTTCGGCCCGATCCCACGGACCAGGCCAAGGGACCTCACTGGTCAAAAATTCACACACAGGGCGTCTAGTGTTAATTAATGACTGAGGAATGGCATTGTATGAGAGAGTTCATATTGATCCAAAGTTGAAACCATAAACAGTAATATCTATCTTTTTTAAAATATATTTTATTGATTTTTTTACAGAGAGAAAGGGAGAGGGATAGAAAGTCAGAAACATCAATGAGAGAGACATCGATTAGCTGCCTCTTGCACACCCCCCACTGGGAATGTGCCCGAAACCAAGGTACATGCCTTTGACCAGAATCGAACCTGGGACCTTTCAATCCGCAGGCCGATGCTCTATCCACTGAGCCAAACTGGTTTCAGCAGTAATATCCATCTATTTTTTACATTTCATAGATTTCCCCCACCAACAGTATCATGCTAAAGAAACCACAACACTGTCATCATCAAGGGTATTTACTGTGCCTACATACAAAGATGATCCAATTATCTGCCACTAATAAGACATAAAGTTTAAGTTGATTTTCTAATAGGAGTTTTTGGGGGGATTTCTAATAGCAGTTTTTATTGAACCTGCCATGTCCCCTCACTCAAAGCACCTAAATAATTACAAAGTAATTAATAAATAGGAGGGGAAATCAATAGCAAAAGGGAAAATGATTGTCCTTTACATAAAATGAACACACAATTATGGTGCAGCATTGTAGCCCTGACTAAAAGTAAAGGTAAGAATAAGGTACATGCCTTAACCAGTTTGGCTCAGTGGATAAAGCATCAATCAGCCTGTCAACTCAAGGATCCCAGGTTCGATTCCAGTCAAGGGCATGTACCTTGTTTGCAGGCACATCCCCAGAAGGCAGCTGATGGATGTTTTTCTCTCATCGATGTTTCTAACTCTTTCTCCCTTTCCATTCTTCTCTGTAAAATATCAATAATATATTTATTTTTTTTAAAAAAGAATAAGGTACAGTTATATAAATTGCCTTTGTTTTCTTTCAGATAATGGAATAGAGTTAATTTCTTTTTAGCTAAAAGAGGCTTTAGGCAAGAAATGATTTTTTTAATATAAGGGAATTATAGCTTTGTTGATGTGAAATGTAAGAGGTTTTAATTATTAAGAAGAGGTGGGAAGAAAAAAGGTAGGAGAAATGAAAGTTCAGAAAGGACTTTATCCCACACACATGAAGCCCAATGAACAATTTCTCCAGGTCTGGTCAAGCCAGCCTGACACACAATGTCAAAGGAACAAAAGAAAGTAAAGAATCAAATTCAGTAGAAAAAAGGAAAAGGATCACTTTAATGTTGTTACAAACTAAATTGTAATGAAACTTCATTTATGTGAAACTTGGCTATCTGGCCATCTCATCTATTGAAGTACAGCAAAGAGTCAAGGAAATTAAGGAAATGAAAAAAGACCTCTGCAGAAACAAAACAGAGATCCCCACTGTCCGTGCCCTAAAGATCCTGCCTATCATGCCCAAATAGTATTCATGGAAGCCCTTTCTCAGAGCCTATTAATTTTTACTTGAATTCTATTTTTAAAGGCCTGGCAATCTGGTTTCCAAACTCATAAAAAATTAAAAGCAGTAAACTAGAAGAGGGAGGAGGAACTACCACAAGCAGGCATGCAGATAGTAGTGAGAAGTGGAAGCTGAAAGTCTGCAAGCACTGGAGAGAGGGGGGGGAAAAAAGCATAAAAATTGACTTAGTGATAAAAAGCACGGCAATTTAATGCCTCGCACAGAGGGGAAAACAATCCTACCTGCACTTATAGACCTTGGGGAAGAAATCTTAAAAACTGATTCTACATTAACTCCAAGTAATCTAGAAAATTAAATTATACATCACTCAACTTTATACAAATAGTTCCAGAAGGCATATAATACAACTTGGAAGAGGTAGGATATTTTCTACCACATTGAGAGATGTGAAAGAGTCAAGTGTACACGTGAAGCCACGCAGGAAGCATGCAAGACCAGAAGTTTCGGGTACTAGGAGATAATGGCCTTGCCAGATAACGGCTTTTGTTTCCACGCAGCTTCTCACTGCATCAGCTTGTGATGACGCTGCTGTTTTTTTAGTCCCATTTTATTACTTCCTAATCTTGCCCCAAAAGTGAGTGGCTAAGTGACAGGAAGAAGGCAAGACCAAGTTGGTAAGAGCAAGTAAAATATTAAAACTTTAAGCAAATATGAGACTACTTTCAATTTACCCTTATTTTGTGTTACTGTATTGAAGAAGGAACTATCTGTATTATGAAGAAAATGTAGAAATATTAGTTAGAGAAATATATTTAAAGAAATAATCCAAAATAGAACAGAGATTTATGCATAAAGATATTCATCACATTAGTATTTATAAAAGTTAGCAAAAAAAATGGAAGCAATCTAATTTACTAACTTTAAAGAATGGTTAAATAAATTGCATCACATAAATATCTTATGGACAAGTATGCAACCATAAAACATGTGTTTTCATTAGTCAGGAAATTGGGCATAATATTAAATTGAAAAGTAGGGTACAGAATTGAATATGCAGCATAATCTCAACAATGTACAAAATATATACCAAGAAGATGGGAAGAAAAGATCTCAATAATAGCCACAAATTTTTTTTTTAAAACATAGGAACAAATTATATGTCCAAATCCCACCATACAAAAATTATGATTGTTTACTGAAAGAAAAAAATGTTTTAAAGCTGAATAAATGAAAAGGCATACCTAGAATATATCTGAAGAATCCGAAACATTAATTCAAAAGAACATATGCACCTCTATATTCACTGAGTGTTATTTACAACTAGTGGCCCTGCGCACGAATCCGTGCATGAGTAGCTCACTGCCGCTTACCTCAGCTGGCCTCCCTGCCCACCGCTACTCATAGCTCTCTGGCACACATAGCTCACTACCCCGCCCTCCTGCTGTTGGGTCATTACATAATGATGTTCCAGCCAATTTGCATTTTACCCTATTATAATTACAGATAGCCAAGATGTGGAAGCAGCCCAAATGTCTATCACTAGAAGAGTGGATAAAAAAGCTGTGGTATATCTACATAATTGAATAATATTTTGACATAAAAAAAAGAAGGAAATCTTATCCTTTGCAATAGTATGGATGGACCTAGAGAGTATCATGCTAAGTGAAATAAGCCAGTCAGAGAAAGATAAATACCATATTTCACTTATATGTGGAATCTAATGAACAAAATTAACAAACAAAATACAAACAAATTCATAGATACAGAAAACAGACTGACAGCTGTCAGAGGGGAGGGGGCTGGGAGCTGTATAGGTGAAGGGATTAAGTAAAAACAACCAAAAAAACTCATAGACACAGACAGCAGTATGGTAATTACCAGAGGGAAAGGAGGTCAGGGGTGGGGGGTAGATGTTGATGGGAGGAGACTTGACCTCGGGTGGTGAACACACAATACAAAATACAGATGATGTATTATAAAATTGTGCCCTGAAACCTACATAATTTTATTAACCAATGTCACCCCAATAAACTCAATAAGTAAAAACAAAAAATAAAGAAAAGGCATATGATGTTCCCTAATGGGAAGATTCAATATTGTAAAGATGCCATTTTACCCAAATATTGTACAAATTCAGTACAATTCTAGTCAAAATTACAATGTGATTTTTAACTAAATTAACATGCTAATTCTAAAATTTATCTGGAAGAATACATACTTAGGATTAGGTAGGATTTCTTTAAAAGTATAATGAGGGACCTCTTCCTACCAGATATTAAAACCTGTTATACAACCACAGTAATGAAAGTGTGATATTGGCTTATAGAAATAGAAAAATAGATTAATGAAAGAGAATAGCTCATCAGCTACCGACACAAACATACGTGGAAGCATTCCAAATAATTGAGAATAGGTATTGGAACAATTGGTTATACATTAAAGAAAAAGATACATATCTTACAAATTAACTTCCTTTTCCTTGGGACTGACATAGCACAAGCCAAGCAGGTAGCAGTGGGGAGAGGGAGGCGGGCGCACTAAGGAAACAGCCAGCATGGCAGGGAGATAGGTTATATGCAGGGGCAGAGGAGGAAGTATATGGGGGATGGTGAGAGCAGGTTTCTCTCTGTCAGAAAAGAGGGTTACAAATATGGAAAGTGAGAAGCCTGAAATGAACTCTGTGATGTCAGATTGGAGAAATCAGTGTAAACTCAAAGTTTTATATGTCTATTTCCTGGCTTGGACACTAACGGTCAGGACACTTGCTTTTTAGGAAATGCACACAGAAGTATTTAGAGGCAAGGGCTTCACATCCAAATATATCAGATGTCTCAATGAATGGATCACAAAAAATATATAGTATATGTTATATATATATATGTGTGTGTGTGTGTGTATATATATATATTGCTAAGGGAAAAGTGTGTGATGAAATGATAATTGGGGAATCAAGGTGAAGAGGATATGGGAGTTTGTTATATTACTCTTGCAACTTTTCTGTACATTTATGTATGCAAAATAAAATGTTTTAAAAGTAATTTCCAGATGTATCAAAAACCTAAATAATTCTACTTCTTGGAATCTATCCCCCAACCCAGTACTCTTATTTATCCACAAAGATGTTGTATATGTATAAGAATTCTTATTTCATCATTTTTCATCATGAAGAAAAATTCAAAATATAGGAAATATGTATCAACAGAAATGGTTAAACAAATTATAGTATGTCCATATCATGCAATGATGTGCATGCATAAAAAAGAATAAGGTTGCCTCGGCTGGATGGCTCACTTGATTGGAGTGTCGTCCCATATACCAAAAAGGTTGCAGTTTGATTCCTGGTCTGGGCACATACCTGGGTCGTGGGTTTGATCCATGGTCCAGGCAACTGATCAGTGTTTCTCTGTCACATCAGTGTTCCTCTCTTTCTCTTCCTTCCTCTCTCTCTCTCTCTAAAGCTTAAAGTAAAGGCGTGTCCTTGGGTGAAGGTGTTCTTTTGTTTGTTTGTTTGTTTTTAAAAAAGAAGGACTAAGGTAGATTTATATGAACTGTCATGGAAAGATTTCCATGATATATCTTTAAATATGTCATTAAATAAGAGCAAGAGATAGACCAAAAGGTAGATAGAGTAAGACCCCATTTATGGGTTGTTTTTTCTTTAAGTTTTTAAAAATCTGCTCTGACTGTGAGTATGTGTATGTATATTTATAAACAAGCTAAAAAAAAAAGTTCGAAATAATAGACACCAAACCATTAGCAATGGTTAAGTCTAAGGAAGGAGAATCGTATTATACTTTCCAAATTTTTCTTAGTGGCCATGTAACAAAATTATCAGTTGAAAAAAAGCCTTTGTACAAAAAAAGCAGGAATATATATATAATGCATTCTGAAAGATTTCCTCTCAAGATGATTATAATATTTAATACTGGCAATTACCTTTAGCTATCTGGAGAATTCCTAGTCCAAGCCTCCCATATAGAGAATTGGCCTTCCAGGGGACTGTACCCAGGTACCCTTTATCATTAACTTAATAGAGGATTAGGCAGCCTGCTGAGCCACTCCCTGCTTGCTGGGCCCCCGGCCAGAAGTGAATTCCCTTGCAGCTCTCCAAAATTAGGTTAAACAAGTCCCCAGGGACTCTCAATAGACTGAAGTTGCCAAAGGCTAAATTTGGCATCGTAGTCAGGCCCTGGCCGAGGATAAACTGTGCCAGCATTTTTTAGCTATGCTTTCAAGACATTGATCAGAATAGGCAGGACTAGATAGCTATTTCCAAGAGTGGTTTAGCAGCCCAAAGCAGAAACAATTGTCAAACCAGGAAGTTGGGGTGAGCCTAAAAATCTAAAATTCCTCCTCTGCTATCCCTTATTTGAAGAATATTTAAATTCCCCTTCCCTTCTCTTGCTCCAAGCAATTTATCCTAGTGATCATTCCTACCAACCGGATCAGAGTCTCAGTTTGGCCCTATTGAAGACAAAAAAAGACACGTTAACCATTTTTGCTTTTTCTGGTTTAGCTGTAACTGACCAGTTTTGTATGTAAGTTGCTTTTGATATTTTTTATTTTTTGCATCCAACAATTTTATTTTTATTTTTGGCTAATCCTCACCCAAGGATATTTTTCCATTGATTTTTCAGAGAGAATGGAAGAGAGGGGAGAGACAGAGAGAAAAACCAATGTGAGAGAGACACATCATTTGGTTGCTTCCCACATGTGCCCCTTCCAGAGCCAGGGATCCAAGTACCTTGTCCTTGACCGGAATTGAACCAGGGACCCTTCGGTCCTCAGGCCAACACTCTATCCACTGAGCCAAACCGACTAGGGCTTAAGTTGCTTTTTTTAAACTGTTTTTCCTTGAGTTGCAATTCACATGCCATCAAATTCATTATTTAAACTATATACAGTATTCAGTGATTTTTAGTATATTCGAAGAGTTGTGCAACATTCACCACAATAAATTTTAGACTATTTCATCATCCCCAAAAGAAATCCTTTACCCACGAGCAGTCACTCCCCATTTCCTCTCAATCCTTCCAGCCCTAGGCTACCATTAATGTACTTTGTGTCTCTATAAGGTTGCTTAATGTGAACATTTCATAAAAATGAAATCATTTAGTATGTGGTCTTTTGTGTGTGGCTTCTTTTACTTAGCATAATGTTTTTGAGGTTCATCCATGTTGTAACACTCCATTCCTTTTTAAGGCTGAATAATATTCCATTGAATGGCTATCTCACATTTTATTTATCTATTCATCAGTTTACAGATATTTGAGTTGTTTTTACTTTGAGGCTATTATGAATGATGCTACTATGAACATTCACATACTTGTTTTTTGTGTGGATATACATTTTCAGTTTTCTTGGTGTATCTACCAATGGGTAGGATTTCTGGGTCATGTGGTAACTCCACATTTAAGTTTTTGAAACTGCCAAGCTGATTTTCAAAGCAGCTGCACCTACCAGCAATATATTCAGACTCCAGTTTTTCTATATCTTTGCAAATACTTGACTTGTTGTTCATCTTTAGATTTTCTGTTAGGAATAAGGTGATATTTCATTGTGGATTTGATTTGCATTTCCCTAATGATTAATAATGTTGAACATATTCTTGTGTGATTATTGGCCATTTGTGTATTTCCTTTGGAGGAAAGGATATTCAAATCCTTTGACTAGGTTGTTGTCTTTTCCTGTTGAGTTATAAGAGTCCTTTATATATTCTGGATAACAGTGCTTTATTAGATACATGATTTGTAAATATTTTCTCCCTTTCTGTGGATTATCTTTCAATAGAGTGACTATTGATGAGTAAGGAGTTTCTTTTTCAGGTGACAGAAATAGTCTGGAATTAGATAGTGGTGATGGGTATACAACTGTGACTATACTAAAAACCACTGGCTATACTAATACTGGATTTTATGGTACATGAATTATATCTCAATTTTTTTTTAGAGTATGAAAACCATTTTTTAAAAGTGTGAACCGATTCATCTGACTTCAAACCTGATGTCAGGATTTCATTTAAGTTTAACAATTTTTTTTTCTGACACTGCTAGGCGCTGAGATACAAACATTAAAAGACTTTGCCTTCACCTTTAAAGAGGCCACAGTCTCAAAGGGGAGAGAGACACATATTTTACTTCATTTTCATTGAACTTGGGCAAGACTAAGGCAGAGGAGTGCTCTGGGCTCATGCAGGCCATACAAAGAAATCTGGGCTTCATTCTAGAGGCGGTAGGGAGCCACTGAACTTTTTAAAGCTGGGGAGGACACATCCTCCTGGCAGCATCTGTACGAAGGCAGCGTGGCTAGTGTCAGAGAGGTTAGTTAGGTAACCATTGCAGTAGTCTGAGTGAGAAGTGGTGGTAGGAATGGAGAAGAGGAGATCAGATTCAAAAACATATTTAATAGGTAAAACTTTACAGGACTTGTTGTGATGACAAAGGAGAGAAAGGGAAACGTCTGGGATGACTCACAGATTTCTGGCTTGGGTCACTAGGTAGAGGGCAGTGCCATTAACTGAGAAAAGAAACGTACGAAGAGGAAGTTTGGGGGCTGAAATAATGAGCTCAGTTTTGGGCAATGTTTACATGTAAGACACCTGGAAAATTATAAAACGAATCCATCCAGAAGACAATGTAACTGTAGCCTAACTCGGATGCAGTTTTCTGATCTACAAAAAGGCAGCACTGTCATAGGACTAATAATTATAAATACTATATGGTACACATATATTCTGATATATATGTATGTATCAGAATTTGGGTGTTAGGGGTCTAATCTGCTTTGGGGAAATTGCAAATTCTATTAACTATTTATTCAATATGTGCCCAGCTTTCTACACGGAAACTTGCTCAGTGGTATCAGAGGCATATTTATATTAATAGGTACAACCTGATTTAAGCCAGTTCAATGAAATGCAAATGCACCAAAAAGATTAATCAGAGGGTGATAATTGCTGCCTGGAAAGACTCATCGTAAGAGTCTTAACTAGGTATTCCTCCTGGTGAATAAAAACCAATTTGCCTTAGAGAAATTAGACTTACATAAATTAAAAACAATAAAAGCTAACATTTATTCTGTGCTTGCTGTATGCTAGGCAAAGTGCTAAGCTCTTTGTTAAGTATCATCTTTATCCTCACAATAATCCTATTGAAGTAGATACTATTAGCACTCTCATTTTATAAGTAAAGAAAGGAAGGCTCCAAGAGATTAAAAATAGAAGCAAGATCATTAATCTGGTCAACAATAAGCCAGAATTGAGACCCAGGTCTCTCTGACTCCAAAGTACAGTTCCATGACCAAGAGTTATTATTTTATATGTAAAGCAGTGGTTATATTAATTCTGAGATCAGTGTAATGATCGAAATGGCCTGGTTTATGTGGAAATTAATGACCCTTCACTATCATGTTTATATTCTTATTCTTCTTTAGCAGTCCCAGTTAATTTTCAGATTCACCCTCTAATCGTCCATCATTGAGGACCCATTTTCTCCCTGCCCATCTCCCCCTCCTCTCATCACATTTTTCTATTCAGCCTACAAATTGGATACGTTCCGAAAACAAGGAAGGCTCTGCTTTGAAATAGCAACATGTATGTTCTATCTCAGAAGGCCCTTCATCAAATTCATTCCTTGTCTGTGCTCCTGGATTCGGAACCGCTCAACTTAGGGCAGCTCAGCCGGGAAGCCAGGCAATACAAAACGCTTATTAGAGGAGGAGGAGGAGGAAGGGCCAAAGCAAATGTGTATTCATGATGAGATGGGCCAGTGGTGCCAGAGGAATTTGCTGAGTGGGAACGGAGAAGTGAAGAGTTGTTTGTTCTTCATCGGAGAGCGTGGCTGTGCTTTTCCCAGAAAATGGAAAGGAAGCCAGCTGAGCAGGGTCATCTCTAGCACTGACACATTTGGGTACATAGAGAACGGGCACCATAGAATTCTTCCCAAGATGGACTGGGCTGGCAGTCCCTGCCAGGGCTTAGTCTCAAATATGCTTGACTAAGAGCATTTCTGGTCTCCTCAGCCCCACGCAGGCTCTTTTAGGCAAGAAATAATCCTGCCCGGGGTTATCATTTGAACAGAGACCAAAAGTTTTGAAAAGAACCTTGCCAAAGGACAGAACTTTAATTTAATATACAGACTTCTCAAAAAATTTGTTGGATTGAATTTATCTTTTTCACGATGGAAAGGCACCTCCAATAATCAGAATGCATTGTGTTCAGGATCTAATTTCCCAAATGTCAGCATG
>PVJN01037915.1:0-20639 GCA_004026805.1 Lasiurus borealis
AAGTCCTAGGAGGAAAATGACATCCTATATTGATTTATCTCTGACTCAAAGTTTTATTAAAACCAGCATTAGCTAACAAACAATTTCCTTGGAAATTATGCACCAAAATTGATGGCACCTATGTCACACAAGATAAAAACAGGCTGCAGAAATGTTCCAGATTAAGAGAGACATGATAACTGATCCAATACTACAGGGGGGAAAAAAAGACTTAAAAGACAATATTAGACCAAGAAATACAATTTGAATACACATTATGGAATAGATATATAAGTATCATTTTCTTCAGCTGTTAACTGTACATTATCCCTATTCTTAGGAAATAGACACAAACATTTAGAAGTGAAGAGTTACAGTGAGTTACTCTCAAATGGTTCAGAAAAATAGTGTGTGCAGGGAGAGAGTCAGTGGGTGCGTGATGATACAGTAAATGGGCAAACTAGATGAAGCTAGTAGAGGTTATGTGGGTTTTCTTTGTACTATTCTTTTTTTTTCTAAATATATTTTTACTGATTTAAGAGAGGACAGAGAGAGATAGAAACATCCATGATGAGAGAGAATCATTGATCAGCCACCTCTTGCACACTCCCTACTGGGGATTGAGCCCACAACCCGGGCATGTGCTCTGACCAGAATCAAACCATAACCTCCCAGTTCATAGGTCAACTCTCAACCACTGAGCCACACCAGCTGGGCTCTTTGTACTATTATTTTTGCAACATTCCTATAGGTTTGAAATGACAGATGTTCCTCAATTTATGAGAGGGTTATGTCCTATGAGCCCATTATAAATTGAAAATATCATAAGCAGAAATGCATTTAATACTACACTGTAGAATATGGGTTATTCACCCTCGAGATGGTGGGACTAACTACCAGCTGTGGATCAAATTGGTGTTTGACCAAACTGGGCACCATAGCCTAACCAAGCTGGCACATAACATTACACATCACAGTGCTGGAAACCAGGTGGTCAGTGATCAGCATTGTTTAAGCCACTGTGGAGTGCTCCCTCCCCTCGAGAAAAGTAAGCTGCAGAGACAAACCTGTAGTAAGTACCCATGAAATCACTATAGAACAGTTAAGACGACAGAATGAAAACCGGTCCAGCACAGGGATTCACAGCAGATGGGAGGACCTGGAAAGGAGGTTGGGGAGGATTGAGACTAAGGCCTGGGTGGGATTTAAGAGTAAGGTTTCCCTTGGAAGAGGAGATGAAGGTTCTTTCAGCTGAGCTCAATTAATTCTCCCCTATCCCCAGTCTTTTTACTTGTGAGGAGGTTTAAAACAAACGAAGAAACAAAACAAGCCTCCTAAGTACCTGTATGCTATATGTAAGGCTATATGCCCTACTAAATGAGCATCCCCAGCTAATGAATCCAGCAGATTTACACATGACTTTCATACTCTAAAGGGCTACAGAATTGAAAGCTTGGTTTACAAATTTCTAAATGTCTTAATTATTTAAATATGTGGGAAAGTTCTGCTTGCTTTTAATATGAAAGCCACAGAATTCAATTTTTTTAATTCAGTATTTTTCAGTCTGTAAAAGTTTTCGGACCTTTGAAACTTTATTATGAACCTATTATTTTATGACTTTGCCGTGGTTTTCTTAATTGAAAATCCAAGCATAATTTAAAAAAGAGAATCTATTCACTATATCTAATTACCAAAAACCGTTAGTACTGACATTATGGCATTTAACTTAAATACAACTTTTAAAAATAATGACTCCCATATGGACAGGAAGTTGCCATTAGAACAGCTGGAGTTGAAAGAAGCTTATGCTATTAAAGAAGCCCCTTTAAAAATCTCAGCCTAATCCATGTTCACTTTCCAAATTGTATCTGTAAACTCAATCTTAAAATATCAGGGGAAATTCTGTATCTCAGGCCTTTGACTCCTTCTTGTTGTTAATACTCACAGCTTTTCCACAAGAGAAACACAATTCTGTCTCGACCGGAGACATCGAATCCTCATCGAAATCTGCAGCTACTGAATACAAGTCCGTGGGACTCTCCGAGAAGTCTTCTTGTATTGCTTTTACATGTGCCAGTAGAGTAAAGCCTTGCATGTAATATTAATAAGTATTTATTCAATGAACAATCATTTATTACTTGCCTGTTAGGTGCTAAACTTTGTATAAATGTTTGTTGAGCTGACATGAGTTAGGTGAGTGGGTTGCTGAGACCAGGTGAACATGGGCGGTTTCTTTTTTTTAAATTCTTGATACTGTTACAAATGACCCCACTCCCCACTCTACCCCCACCTCCATTGCCTACCTCCAACTAGCCTCAACCCCCTCTCTGGCTATCTGCTGTCTGTGTCTCTGGGTTATGCATATATGTTCTTTGGCTAATCCCTTCACCTTCTTTCCTCCAGTCCCCCCTGCCCCTCCCCTAACATGTGCAGTTTCTGGGAGCCTCGGAGGCAGAGGACCCTGCAGGTGCTCTTCCCGGTGGCCACCTGGAATCACAGTGACCAGATTCCACTGACCCAGAAAGGGCATCTGGCAGATAGTGAGGCTGAATTTGACACTTTAATACACTTTCTCCAGACTCTCTCCCCTTAACTTTTTATTTTAATTAAATATTTATTGTTCAGGTTATTATAATTGTTCCTATTTTTCCCCCCATAGCTCCCCTACACCCGGTTCCCACCCCACCCCATACCCTTACTCCACCTCAACCCCCACCCCCCTCCCGCATCACTGTCCTCATCCATAGGTGTATAATTCTTTTTTTTTCTTTTTTTAAAAAATATATTTTATTGATTTTTACAGAGAGGAAGGGAGAGGGATAGAAAGTCAGAAACATCGATGAGAGAGAGACATCGATCAGCCGCCTCCCACACGCCCCACACTGGAGATGTGCCCGCAATCAAGGTACATGCCCCTGTCAGCTCTCCCCTAGGAGGCCCTGAGGTCTCAGTGTCCCTTGGTAATCACTACAAGCACCTCTGAGAGAAAGCCACCCTTGAGTTCTGCCCACTGCCAGACAGTCCAGTTTCTCCCCATATGAGTCTCACCTGGAACTAGAATTTAGGCAGTTGGGTGCTTGTCTCTCCCTGGGGATTGGAAAAGCCAGCAGCATACTCAGTTGCCAGCCCTTTCCACATGCGCGCCTCCGTACCTCCGCACTTTACTTCTGTAGCTCCTGTGAGACTCAGTGTCCTTTTCTCTTTCCCTCTAGTTGTAGAATTTCCACTTGGCCAGCCTTCCTGTGGTTCTGGATGGTGTCCGTTTTGTCTTTTAGTTGTGGTTTTGAAGTGGTTGTGCGAGGCAGGAAGTTCAGGTGTTTACTTATGCCACCATCTTGGTTTCTCTCCCCTCAACTTTTCTGATGCCATTTCTCCCTGGCTCTCCTTTCTTTGGCTTCTCTCCTTCTGCCTACTCTTTGTCAAGGTTAGACCACGCCCCCTTGGAGAGACCTCTCCTCCTCTCATTCCACACACTCTCCCAGGGTACAGTTGTCCACTTTAGCATGGGTGATGGCTAGAGGCAGGCTGATGACTCCCAATCCCCACTTCAGTTAAGACCTCTCCTCTGCAATGCTTGCCCAGTGGAGCCAGCACCCCACCTCTCAGATATCTCTTCAATGTCTCAGAGAAATCTCAGATGCACATGGCTAAGGCAGGACTCATCATGACCCTCCCCTACTCTCCCACCAGCTGCCAGCATCCCTCTCTCCACCCTCATACCCTGACCTACCCACTTCTGAAGGTCCTTCATCAACTCCCCCTGCCCAGCACCATAACATCTAGTCAACCACCTAGGAGTCTTTCAAGCCCACCCACTAAATAATTCTTGAACCTGTCTAATCCTTTCTAGTTCAGGGCCACCTAACACTGTCTGGATTATTTCCATTATCTGTTCTTTCTAATTCCAGTTGTAGCCCTTATGCTCCAGCCTTCATACCAAAGAATCTTTCTAAAATGCAATTGCTTTTAGTAGTTCCCTATCACTGCCAGGATTAAGGACAGAAAGAGAGGAAGGGGCGTAGGAAGGAAGAAGAGAGAGAATGGGTATGTGAAAGTGTAACAGAAGCATTGGATCTCCACAAAGAGGCCCCACCTACTTTTCAAGGCAGAATAGTATAGTTTAGTTGCAGAGACTCTGGAGTTTGAATCCTGGATTCAAATTTCAAATTCTTAATTTATGAGTTACAAGACTTTGGAAATGTTATTTAATATGTTGATGCCTCATTTTCTGTAATAGTTATCTAGTGCTATATAACAAATTCCCTCAAAACTTAGTAGCTTAAACCAACACATCATCTCAAAGGTGTTTGAGGTCAGGAACTTGAGAGCAGCTTAGCTAGGTAGTTTTGACTGAGGGTTTCTCATGAGGTTGCAGTCAAGGTGGCTGGGGCTGCAGTCACCTGAAGGCCTGATTGGGGCGAGCAGATCTTTCCAAAGTAGCTCCCTTGCCTGGCAGGTGGCAGGAGGCGTCGGTTCCATAGTGACTGTTGGCAGGAGGCTCATTTCCTTGCCCTCTGGGCTTCATCATGTGGCATTCATTCATTCCTCCAGAGTGAATGAACCAAGAGAGGGCAAGAAGGAGGCCATAACGCCTCTTATGACTTAGTCTCAGGAGTCACAAATGATCACTTCTGCCTTATCTATTCAGGTAGAAGAAAGTCATTAACCGGCCCACATTCAAGGGGAGAAGAGGGAGTGTTTACTTCTTAAATAATTTGTGGCTATATTTCAATGTTACCACAATATCCTCTTCTGCAAAATGGAGGTAATAAGAGTAACTACTGTATAGAATTTTATTGAGGATTAAATGAGCCAATACCTGCTCCCGGTAGAATGGTGCATGGCACAAGGTGAGAACTCCATCAGCCCTGGCTATTGCTGTCATTGGCAAGTCTCTCTTCCACCATTCCCCCCTCATCAACCTCCCTCATAAAGCCTGTCTCCCAGCATTTTGGAACTACCTGTAGTTCCCTGAGAAAATGTGCAGTCACCTTGGTGCCCTCTTCCTCCAGTCTGCTTTCCCGGAAGGCTCTCCTATTCCAGATTTTCCTCCAAGCACCTTCCCAGAACCTCTCAGGCTGGGTTAGGTGCCCTGCAGCCAGAAGCCCAGGGCTCCACTAGCCACCTACTTTCTTCCTCTCTCAATCAAGATGGGAGGTGTATCTTTCTCTGATAAGTGTTCCCTCCTTGGATCTCCCCTGATATTCCTAGAAGTTCCTTCTCGTGAGATTTCTTAGAACCTCAAGGATTTGTGTATCATTATGCTGTAATGGTCTCCCACTACCACTGAGAAGGTCATTGTCTTATTCATCTTTGTGACTTCAGGCACAAGCCCAGTGGCCGGAACAAAGCGGGTATCCAACAGATGATTTGTTAAACTAATGGATAAGTATCTAAAACATCAGAGAATGCTTTTAATGTACAGGAGGAATCACAGAAAAATCAGGAAACCAGTCAGTTAAGTACTTCGTAAATCTCTCTAGGAGAGCCCTGGCCAAAGAAGGCCACACTAAATTATCTATTTGGGCTCCTCGGAATTCTGTAAACTACAAATTTATGTTGTAAGTTTCTACAATCACTACGTTTATAAACTATAAATAGTTCTAAGAACTTTGAGAGAAAATAAAGTCTATTCACTGTGTTTAATGCCATAGACATCCCCCCCTATATTTAATACATTTTCATAATCTTGTTTAAAAGTTTGTTTCATTATTAATGTCCAAAGTAGCTGTTAAAACAAAGCACCCAGAGAAGTTTGCCTATAAACACACTGATGGCCAAAAATGCAATATGACTCAGATCAAATAAATAATTTTAACAGCAGCAACTCAAACAGGAATGGGCAAACTGAGAGCTGACTTTGTGACTTACCGGGAAAGCACAGTACACTGATAGCACAGGAATGCATAACGGGAAATGTGAAACGTGAAGATGCTCATGTTGTTAGAAGTAGCTGCTCCTGGCCTCCTGTCAGAAGAAACACACCAAAATCTTTAAAGTCTCACCTGGAGCTTCACCAAAGTTTCAGTTGGAACGTGACTTAGTGAGTTTTTTGTTCTCCTAAGTAGTTGTCTTTCCACTTTTTGAAAGATATGTTTTAATGCAATTGTGGTAGCTTTCAAGAGCCAAAGTTAAGCTCAATAATGCTGGATTAAGAGTCAGCTGAGTAGGGTTTTTTTTTGGGGGGGTGGGGGGATGAAGCACGCTGACTAGCATGCCCTCAGTCAGGCCTTGTAGGTAGCCGGCAATGTGTTCCACCTACTATAAGAAAGGCCCTGGATGAGGATTAGGGAATCGTTAACACTGGAGTTTCTGCTAACATTTCCCCATGCCCAACAAAGGAATATTTGTGTACAGTTGTTGTACTCTTCCTGATGGCTGCAGCTGACACATTATTTTAGGAGTTTAGTAGCAGCTTCTTTGACCCCAACTCCAGCATGTAAGCCCTGTCTTATCTGAGGAACTCGGAATATAGAAGCAAACAGTGGCTTCCAAACTGTGGGATCTGAGAGCAAACATGAGAGACAGTTTCCTGCTGTAAATACTTTTATGAAGGGGCTTCGTGAGCAGAAAAACATTTCCAAATCAGAAGAGC
Organism: Lasiurus borealis; assembly: GCA_004026805.1. NCBI lineage: Eukaryota > Metazoa > Chordata > Mammalia > Chiroptera > Vespertilionidae > Lasiurus > Lasiurus borealis. The sequence goes on from PVJN01037915.1 coordinate 6,575, forward strand.
TCTTGAATATATGGGAGCTGTGTGACCCAGATTTTCCAGAGCGAGCAAGATTTCAGATATTCTGCTCCTGTAAGATCATGAGTCAGGGGTCATCTGGGCCACCATCTTATTTTATAGGCAAAAGAAACTGAGGATGAATAATTTGCCAAAGATTACACAGTAATTAATGCCAGATGGAAAGGCTAAACTGTTCATTTCTCACTGTCCTTCTAACCAATTCCCAGGACAAGAGTCAAGGTCTCCTGAAGTTCCATTTTAGACTTTTTTCACTACATAGCACTGTGCTTTTCATGAGTTGCATCATTACAAGACAATCTGAATTGAAAAAGGAAGTTTCAAATGAGCCAACATTTCCTCCTACAAGAATGAATGGTTTAAAGTTGGAGATTGGGAGCCAGCAAGAGGCTATTTCAATGAAACTGAGAACCTTGCAATAACCAATTCAAGAATGAACTAATAGCTAGCAAAACATGCAAAAAAAGTGAACTTTGTATTTGTTAGAAAACTTAATATAAATTGCAATTCACAAAAAAACTAGACTTTAAAAATTGAGTCCATACTGATCATACAATAAAATAAAGAAGAAAAATAATATTGAAGAAGAAAAGTAGACAACATTCAGGATAGGGCAAAAACAGGCTTACAGTTGTGAGTATGGGAAACAGTTTACTCTTTTTAAATTTTTTATTATTTATTGATTTTTAGAGTCAGAGGGGAAGGGAGAGAGAGGAACATCAATTTGTTGCTCCACTTACTTATGCGCTCATTGATTGATTCCTGCATGTGCCCTGAGCAGGGATCAAGCCTGCAACCCGGTGTATCAGGATGGCGCTCTAACCAACTGAGCTAGCAGGCTGGGGCCAGAGTTTATTCGTGTATTGTTTATTAATTATCGTGTTATTTTCCATACAAACAACTGTAAATCTACTTTTGCCCTACCCTGTACATTCACGGACTTTTGTTTCGATGTCATGATTATTCATGACTACCAAAAATGAACTTGGGGTTTAGGAATTTTCTCAATCTTAATCAGAGTTAAAAAGGAACGTAAGTCAGACATATGTAGTCTGACTGGGACCTAATGCTGTAGGGATCCCTCGCTCTGATCACCAGGACAAAGGAACAAACTGGGAAGGAAGAAAGGTCTCAGATGATTGACAGACTCACAGTTTTCAAAATCATTTAAAATGCTATTTATTTCTTTAAAAAATAACTTTTTTTTCTGGCTATAAATCTACTTATTATACTTTTATAGAAGATATACCTTGTAAACATCTTGACATACTGGAGGAGAGGGGAATAAAAGAAGCAAAGCACTCATTCTTCGCACATCTGCTAATATTTGCCAGTTTTTCATTCTTTTTCTCCAAACACAGTAATGGTTTTATATAACTGAAATAATACCATGTGTATAGATTTTAACTTCCTCTTTAATTCAGTAAAGTATTATGAACATTGTCATGTTATTTAAAATTCTTTGCAAGCAGTTTGCAACTGGCTGCCTGATAGTATAACCATACCCTAATGTATGTAATGATATTTTTATGTGTAAGTACTATAAATAATGCAGTGATGAATATCTTTATGTATAAGTCATTGTCTACATTTCTGATTATTCCTAAAGAGAGGAACTCAGAAGTTAAACTACGAGGTAAGAGTTTGGACAGTGGAGGGTTCTTGATAACATCTGTTAAACTGACTTACAGGAAGTTGTACCAATGACACAGTGGTGTGTGGTTGTCACAGGGTGAGGTGCCTCAGCACTGCCTCAGTATCTCTAAAGTTAATCATTACAGACTTTTTGCTGATCTGGAAGAAAAAAGGAGTACAGCAATGCCATTTTAGTTTTATTTTGACAATTAGTGCGTTTTCATTATTAGCAATTTGCATTTTCTTTTCAGTGAATTACCTCTTGTGTGTTCTTTAACCATTGGGAGTTGTTCTTTGATAAAGTAATTTAGATAAACTATATGTAATGACATCCCATTATCTTTCCTCACAATCTATTTTCATGTCACTTGAGCTAGTGATTTTCTTTTAGAGCTTTTTAAAGAAAGCTTCATGACTCCATGTAGTAAAATAAATTCTTAAACCAGTCACTATAGTATAAACCTAAAATAATTATGAAATAACACATTTTTACTCAAGTCATACATTCAACATTTTACAAAACAGGGCATTAGTCCTGGCTCTGTCTCAAACCAGAAATGTTACCTTAAATAAGATTTCAATGACCCTCAGTTTGTTCCGCTGTAAAATAAAACACATAATCTTTAAGACTCTAACTTGAAAACTAGGCACTCCTGTCCTACATAAAATAATACATAGCACCACCTAGAGGGGAAAAAAAGAAATGATTTTATACATCTTTCCCTGAGATTAAAAAAAAAACAAACTTTATTCTTTAGTAAAATAGCAAGTTGATAAATTTTATGTTAGCTTAAGTTGCCTGAATAAATGCATAAGAATTTCAATAGCCTATGTAAGACAGAATAAAACTTTTCTCATGAATCTGCAACAATTCTTTTTTATTTAATATATTTTTATTGATTTCAGAGAGGAAAGGAGGGAGAGGGAGAGAAACATCAATGATGAGAGAATCATTGATTGGCTGCCTCCTGCACGACCCCCACTGGGGATCAAGCCCCAATCTGGCATGTGCCCTTGACTGGAATCGACCCAGGATCTTTCAGTCCACAGGTCACTCTATCCACTGAGCCAAACCAGCTAGAGTGAATCTGTAATTCTTAGCTCCTATATAAATCTTTTTTTTCCTATCATCACTTTTTTTAGGAGATCAGCCAGTCTTTGGCACTGCTTGAGAAACCAATGACATTATCTTAAGTCTGACTCTAAGGGATTAAAATGTGATATATTGTATTATACAATATATATTGGTTATCCTAGACGCATTCTTTATCCTATGGGGCTTTGTGGACTTGATGAAAACCCTGGTAAAAGAAACAAATTTCTCTATGAGTAGACACACAATGTCACACTCCCTGGCTTCAACTTTAGAGAAAAGGATACCTCAGTTGAAAATGTGGGCAGCATCAGAAAATTCTAGTGGTGATGCTCTGAATGTACCTGGACCTGAAGAAAAATGTAATGCATGGAAATGTTTGAAATCTATGGCTGTCTAATCCTGCTAACATCTAGAGTATTACAACAGTTTGTTTCATGCTGATGTTAGCAACAGCATCCTCTTTTTAACCCCCTTGGAACTGTGCTATTTTAATTTCTAAATTATTCTGTTTTTCATCTTCATCATGTTTAATCTTTCAATTGAGTTGTAAGCTCGCCATGTGACACTGTGTCTTCTGTTTGTCTTGGATTCACCCTGCACACCCCCTACTCACCACCCTGCCCAGGTGTGCTATAATGTGAACAACTGTGTGGATTGATAGTACCTTGCTAGTGACTATGAAGACACAGTTCCTCTGGGAAAGGTGAACGTACATAGCAAAACGGAGTTCAGGCAAATAAATGTTTAAAAACTGCTGTGACAAAGTTCAGGGAGAGTGTTGCCAAAGATCTGAGTTGACCCTTGGCTGAGATATCATAGATTTAGAAAAAAGAAAACAAAGTCCTTTTGGAAACTGGCTTAAATTTGTATAGGATCCAACTTCCAATTATGTTTTGGGGAATAGATTCCTTTTGGAGAATTGCATCATTATAAGTTGTTCTGAACAGGGAAGAGTAAAAGGATGGAAAGACTCTCCCAACTATGTATCCTGAAAGTTTTCAAACATCCAGAAAGATTGAAAGAATAGTACTATGAGGACCCATAAACCTGCCCCCACATTACCACTGTTAACATTCTTTATCTATATTTATTTCTAAAACATTGAAACTAAACTGCAATGTGTACACACACACACACACACACACACACACACATTTTTGCTTAATCTTTTCACCTTTTTTTCTTTCTTTTTAAAAATATATTTTTCTTGCCGAAACCGGTTTGCTCAGTGGATAGAGCATGGACCTGCAGACTGAAAAGTCAAGGGCATGTATCTTGGTTGCCGGCACATCCCCAGTAGGGGGCGTGCAGGAGGCGGCTGATCGATGTATCTCTCATGGATGTTTCTAACTCTCTATCCCTCTCCCTTCCTCTCTGTAAAAAAAAAATCAATAAAATATATATTTTTTTAATATTTGTTTTTCTTGATTTCAGAGAGGAAGAGAGGGATTGAGAGAGAGAGAAACATATATGATGAGAGTCATTGATTGGCTACCTCCTGCACGCTCCCTACACGGGATCATTACCCAGAAGTTGCAGAGAGTCACCTGGCTATCTTTGGAAATTCCTGATGCCCCACTCCCACCCCCATTCATTCTCATGTAATAAGGTTGGGGTGTCACCTGCGCATCAGGATTTTTCAAAGCTCTCAGGAGACTCTAAAGTGCAGCAAAGTTTGGGAACTGTTAAAATATAGTATTTCTGCAATGTTATTTCTTCAAGCTTTTTTCAAGACCTGGTTTTTATGGACAGCATCCTTACAGATTATGCTTATTATAGATGGCATATTCCTCTGTTTTAATTAATGATGTCTTTCCAATTGCTTCCACTAGATATTCTTTAATCCTCATTAGAATGTCAACTCCGGGAGGCAGGGATTTTGTCTGACTTGTTCTCTGTTATATCCTCAGCATCTAGCACATCTACATTGTAGACACTTGATAAACATTCAATGAATGAATGAATATTCCCTCTTTCTATTTAGTTCCCTGATAAACTCATTCCTCACACACTTTCCAGTAAAAGTGATGTATATAGATGACTTAAAAAAATTAAGGAGGAACAGAATATCCCATTTGCTTTACCAGGTTACGGGGGGTACCAAATTAGGACACCAGTAAAGGAAAGGGAGCCAGTAGCAAACATCAGGTTTAGCATCCGGGCAACTTCTTTCCTCTTTCTGAGGTGCCCATATTTTGAGGAGTAAGATTCACATAAAGAAATATGGATAACAACAACAACAATAACATTTTAATGTTTGTGAGCTATGGTAGGCTAATACCTGACAAAATATACACCGAGTATTGCAAAAGAGGTGATTAGAGTGTAACAATTTCAGCCTAGTTTTGGTTAACATTTTGGTAAGTCTTGTAGGATAGTGAGTCATTTATGTCATTTATCGGGCTAGGCTGTTCTCTGATTCTTTGTGAGTCTCTTTTATAATCTAGGAGACATCAAAGAACTGTTCTAGAAAAGAAGATGACGATTTTTTACCACGAAGATGATAATTTCTGTGACATGTAAGTGAAGAATCTGAAGTAACTCAGAGTTTTAACCAGGATAAATACTAATCACAGCCATCTGGTTCAGGAAGGTATAGTTCTGTCTTCTAGGTATTGGTGGAATCTTGTAAGTCACCCACCATCATTCAAGGTGAACAATGGGATCATTCACCTTATTTAGATTTTTACAGTTTGCTCTGATATCTTTTTGGTTCTCCATGAAAGGGAATTCTTTAAACCTGAATGGTGAGAAATTCCAGCCAGCACCTTTCCCTGAGCCAGCATACATCTGTCCAAAAGAGCAATTTTTCAGTTACTTCTTTGTGTGATAAGTTTGCATGAAAAAGCTAGTAGTATTATGACGGTTTGCATAATTTACTTTTTGTGTGTGTTAAGCATCACACTTCACAGACTGAGCGGGGAAAGAGGCCCATGTGGGTCCAGGTTTGGGGGCAGTCTTTTCCATGCCTGCAGGTTTTCCCCATCAGAAATGTGGCCCCAGGGACTAGAGATTGGTCAATTGTTTTCCCTTGAATGCTGTGCTCCTGAAAACACTGACCCTTGTTGAAGATTGCATCACCAGCCAGCAAGCATTTTCGAATTCACATGTCTTCAGAAATATTAGAAATGTGGACCACAAAGACCAAGAAGAGCAATTTTCATTAGTAATCATGTAGAAGGCCCGTAGTATATTTTTAGTAAAGCACTATACTCAAAATAAAAAATAATTCTTTCCTTTAAAAAAATTTTTTTACTAATCCTCACTCAAGGATATTTTTTTTCTTTGATTTTTAGAGAGAGTGGAAAGGAGGGACAGAAGGGGAGAGGGAGGGAGAGAGAAAGAGAGTAACACATTGATGTGAGACACATTGATTGGTTGCCTCCCATATCTGCCTGGAATCTGCTAGTCAGGTACGTGCCCTTGACTAGTATCAAACATGAGACCCTTTGGTGTGCAGGCTTACACTCTACCCACTGAGCAGCACCCAGGACTAATTATTTCCTTTTAATAAACTAGAATAAAAATGTCATGAGAACAGAGATTTTTGTCTATTGAGTCATTACTACACCCACAATGCAAGCATAGAGTAGGAATTCAATATATACCTGTACTAGTACTTACTAAATGGATATGTTGAAGGTTCAACTATTGAGACACACATTAGGCTGTGGGAAGGCAAAGGCCACCCAGCAGACTTCAGTCTAAGTGGTACCATGAAGTGTGTGCTTCTGTTCCACTAGCTATAACCTGAGGCATCTCCAGAAATCAGGTAGAAACAACATAATGGAACAAAACCAAACAGGACCTGAAGGCACAAGCAGTGAAAAAGTAGATGGCTTCCATCCTGAATCTGTGTGCTCTGCCTTGCTACTGCCCTCCTCTCAAACCTCACCCACTGGACTGTGGGAATGCCCTATGCCAGGGGCTGAGGCTAGGAAAACCCAGACCTACTAGGTGAAAACATCTCTTACCAGATGTTAAGAATTCTTTTCATCCTGGTTAGTTTGGCTCAGTGGATAGAGCGTCGGCCTGCGGCCAGTAGGGGGCATGCAGGAGGCAGCCAATCAATGATTCCCATTATTGATGTTTCTATCACTCTCTCCCTCTTCCTTCTCTGAAATCTATAAAAATATATGTTAAAAGATAAAATAAAATGCCAAAGAAGACCGAAATAAATATACAGGGATTAGAAGATTCAACATTGAAAATACTGAGCTCCACTACTGATCATGAAGAATTAACTGGTGCAGAATTTACTCTCCCACCTGGAAACCTGAACAAAAGATATGAGACAACTGTTTTCAGCCACTGTGACGACAGACAAAAAAAGAGTCCGATCTCTGAGAAAAGAAAAATTTCTTCCTATCTCGTGACAATATTGAGATTATGGTACAGAGAAGGAAAACTCAAAGCACAGTGGTCTCATGATGAGCTAGAGATTGGATTTTTAAGAGGAGAGGAAGCTGGAATGTATAAGGCAAAGTACCAGAGAGGAGGGAGCTAGATAGAGAAAGAGCTTTCAAAATGTGCACAGGGTCTTCTTGAATGTTTGCCTGAACATCAATCTGCACAGGCATAGATTGAAACTCTGCAACGCTGGGAAAAGAATTACCATCAGAAGCTGTAAGCTGAGCCATTCTCCGAGTACACAGAGGGTTAGGAGATGTTCAAATTCTACCCAACCAGAGGAGACTGGCCTCCCTAAGTCATTGGGCAGTAACAAATTCCAGAGGGGTTACAGTTTATTATTAAAACTAAAGTAGACCTAGAGAGAGTCAACGGGAAAGGAGGGTACATCTGTAATACTTTCAACAATAAAGATAATTTTTTTAAAAAATAGCCCTAGCCTAGTGGGATTGACTCAGTAGTTGAACATCAACCTATAAACCAGGAAGTCATGATTCGATTCTGGAACAGGGCATATGCCCGGATTATAGGCTCGATCCCCAATGTGGGACATGCAGGAAGCAATCAATGATTCTCATTTATCATTGACGTTTCTATCTCCTTTCCTCTCTGAAAAAAAAAAATAAACAACAACAACAGCCCTGGCTGGTTTGGGACAGTGGTTCGAACATCAGCCTATGGAATGGAGATTCATGGGTTCAATTTCCTGTAGGTGTGCATTCAGGAGGCAACCAATCGCTACGTCTCTCTCACATAGAGGTTTCTCTCTACCCCTGCCTCCCTCCTTCCCTTCCACACTCTAGAAATCCATGGAAAAAATATCCTCTGGTGAGGATTAAAAAAATAATAACAAAATTAAAAATAATAAAGTGGCCCTAGAGTAAAGGTTATTCTAGGAACACTCTAACAAAGCTTAAAATAACCTCCAAAATATCAAGTTGATCCACAACTAACCTAAACACTAACCTATGTGCCAAAACAAACTTCAATACTCTGAAAACACTTAACATAACATTTATAACATCTGATGCCAAATAAAAAATCACTAGACAGCCCTATCTGGTTTGGTTCAGTGGATAGAGCATCAGTCCTGGATTTGATTCTGATCAAGAGCATATTCTTGATACCCAGTAGGGGGCATGCAGGAGGCAGCCAATCAATGATTTTCATCATTGATGTTTCTATCTCTATCTCCCTTCTCCCTTCCTCTTTGAAATCAGTAAAAATATGTATTTTTTAAAATCACTAGACAGAAAAAAGCAAGAACCTGTGAACCAGAAAAGAACCTTAAAGTGATAGATATGAAATATGTATAAATTATATGTAAAGTGTTCACATATACATAATACATGTACATACGTATTTTATATTCACACACTCAGGTATTTTTTCACTTTGACTTAACTTCAGTGCTAATGTCACCAGATTTCCTCACAATATAAAGTGATCATTTCATATGCACAAAATGTTCTTTCCATGCTTTAAAATCAAACAAAAACAACATAATTATTAGTGAGTATGGAAAAGGACATTCTAGTGATTTTGGTTATTCATGTTTATCCAACCCTTTATGAAAAAAAAAAAAAAAGCTAACCTTTTTTCCTCCTTATTGTTTTTTTGGCTTTACCTATTCCAGCATGGGCACTGCTAATCCCAATCACCTTTCCTAGTTCCTGGGATTCTCCCTTACCCTACTGCGGGAAGCATGAAATTAATAATAATCAGAACCATGGTTCTCAAAATGTGGTTCCCAGACCAGGAGCAGCAGTATTCAAGGGGGATTTGTTAGAAATGAAAACTCTTGGGCTCCACTTTACAACTACTGAATCGGGAAATCTGGGGGCGGGGGCGGGGGGGAGGGAGCGGAGATTCCAGAAATCTGCGCCTTAACAAAGCCTCCAGGTGATTCCGGTGCTCGTTCAAGTTAGAAACCACCAAATTAGAAAACACTAATAGTAGTGGATATTAACATCACGGATCCAGACCTTTCAGAGAGAATTTCTTAGGGAGATAAGAAAAAGAAGATAGAACAACTTTAGGCAAACACATTAGAGCACTTGGAACACACAAAACTGGGCCATCTGAGCTCTTAAATCCTGGGCATGGGCAGCTTTTACCATTACAGTCTGCCCTTCCTGTGCGCTAGTAATATAAGGAGAGACTTAAAGAAAGTCCCATCTTCTTTGATTTAAAATAAATTGCTTAAGAATTTTCAACTTAGTTAGATATTTGATATTTGCTCTTATCTTTTGTACCTCCCTTTTGTACTTAGCAATAATTATAAATTAGGGGTAAGAAGATGGAGGAATGTAAGAATCCCTCAAGGAGCTTTTTCAAAATATTCGGGGGTGAGCAAAAGTAGGTCTACAATTATTAAGCAGGTTATAATAGCTTAATCAACTCAACAAGAATAAACTCTGTTTCACACACTCACAACTGTGAACCTCCTTTTCCCATCCCTGTACATGTCCCATTCACTCCCCCAACTGAAATGTTGATGCAGGAGCAGATGAGCACATAGAGCTGAGAAACCTTCCTTCTGATTCTACTCTACTTTCATCCTCACCTCTCCCCACACCCTACCACCTATGTTACCCTCTTGTCAATGCAGGAAGAAGTATTGGGATCATCTGATTTCTGTCCTCCATGACTTACTATCATCCACTCACTGTGGTAGGAGATATAGTTTCTGCCCTGACGATGACATTTTCTACATAAAAGAAACAACTAGTGAAAAGTATTAAACTAAATGCAATCAAGTGCTATACTGTGTGATAGAGACTTGAGGACTATGAAATTTGGAGAAGGACAAGAGCTAGGTTCCCCACTTATTTTCATGTTATCTTCTTATCTTGAAATATTGGGGCCAGATAGTTTAAGAGGCCAACAGAACAAATATGTACTCACATTTCACTCATGCCTGTAAACAGAAAACACAGAAGAATAACAGCAGTTACATTGAAAACACACCTGAAAATTACAGATTAGAGTTAGGGCCAAGGTAACTCAAGAGTGAAAACAAGAAAGTCTTTTAATTGAGAGCTACTCTTAAGCTCGTGTGCATTTCATGTTTCTCCACTCCTTTCCTGTTGCCTGGTTCTTTGACAATTTGCTTCTTGTTTATTCTTTTAATAGTGGATAAGTAGTATAGGGGAAATAGTAGGTACATTTTAGTATAATTTATCTCATCCTTTTTAATAATAAAAATCCTAATGATGAGGACATTTCAAAGTACTGGATAAACTTTATGTGAAGATTTGGATGTGAATTAAAGATGTATTGTTAAGTGAAAAAAAGAAACCTAAAGTGGGTGTGTATCCATGTAATTTATGTTAAACAGAAAAATAATACTTATATTTATGGATAACTGATTTGGGAAAGATACACATGAAACTGATAATGTTGACCCTGAAAAGAGGAATCGGGTGACTGGTGGACTGGATAAAAAAGGAGAGCTTTCACTGAAGAGTCTTTTGTTTTTCTTTAATTTTTAATCCAGGTGTTTGTATGACCAATTTAAAAAAAATAAATAGCATTTTTAAAAAGTAGTGGCTAAGAAGAGATTTAGGAATCTCAATTCTTTCTTCTAAGAGGCTTCATGGTATAATAGAAAGAGCATTGTTTTAGGAATTTAAAAAAAAACACAGACGTGGGTCCAAGACTTGGTCTGCTACTTACTAATTTCATGACCTTGGCCACGTTTCTTAAATTAGAGGAGTCTACTTTGGGGCATTAATAAAATCATTGTAACAAAAACTACTTTGTGAAGATGAGACATTATATAAAACTGCCTTGTGCTTACTAAATGTAGCTATTATTCTGTGGATTTCAATTATCCCTGCTATCCATTACCACCAATTATGAGTTGGACGTTGATGAAAGGGAACCTAAGATATGAATGCAGTCTAAGAGAACCTTACTTTACAGATATCAACTAACTACCTGTGGAGGGGAGAGCAAATTTTAAAAAATAAATGTATTCAGGTTCTTTTTGGGCCTTCGGGTGCAAAAGTCCAAAGGTTTTGTAAGGCTTCTTAAAGACTATCCCAAGACATCAAGCAATTAATGGCATTTAATAACTTTCTCCATGATGCAATTTCATATTGGTTCTCTCTCCTCTGATTCACCCACTTTTCCTACCCCTGTTTCTTAGACATGTTTGGCCTAATTAAGTAATAGCATATAAGCCTTTTTGCCTCAGTCTTGGTATCCTTTCTGGGAATCTCTAGCTAAGACTGAGGCCAGTCTAATCCTACTGAAGAGTCTGGCACTGAGTTGCAGATACTACTACTGGTACCCTATCCACATGTCTGCAGGCTTTATTTATAGTGTTTGCTTTCTGGACTACTAGCATTTACATCTCTTGCTCCGCTACTGGGCTTTCTTTGCCACCTAAAACCAATATTTTCTCCCATTCTATGGGTTGTCTTTTCATTTTCTTGATGGTATCTTATGCAGCACAAAAGTTTTTAATTTTGATGAAGTCCAATTAATCTTTTTTATCACTTGCCCTTTTGGTATTGTAGCTAAGAAATCATTGCCAAGTCAAGCTAAGATTTATTGCCTATATTCTCTTCTAGCAGTTTTTCAGTTTTTTTTCTTGTTTTGTTTTTGTTTTACATTTAGGTCTACAAACCATTTTTGGTGTATGGTTGAAGTAGAGGTCTAATTTCATTTTTTCACATATGAATATCCAGTTATCCAAGCACCATTTGTTGAAAAGTTTATTTTTTTCTCCATTAAACAGTCTTGGTATCATTATGGAAAATCAACAGACCATAAATCTAAGGGTTTATTACTGGATTCTCCATTTTACTCCATTGATCTATATGTCTATTCTTCTACTAGCCCCACATTATCTTGATTACTGTAGTTCTGTAATAAGGTTTGAAATGGGAATGCTCCAACTTTGTCTTCATTTTTAAGATTGCTTTGGGTGTCATCTTTTGCCTTTTAATTTTGCTTTTTAACTTACACTTTTTGGATCTTTTAAAAGAAATAAATTTAGAGCTCAAAGCCATAAAATATTTTCTATATGGTTTTCTAAAAGTTTTCCTGTTTGCCCTTCTCATGCAGACTTTTGACTTTAGAATTTATTTTAGTGTGTGGTGGGAGGTAGGGGTCAAATACCATGCTTTTAAATTGTACTAATAATTTAAAAAATTATATTGTTGAAAGTATTATAGATGTCTCCTTTGCCCCCATTGATCCCTTCTAACCCACCTCTGCCCCTTGCCACAGGCATTCACCAACCTGTTGTCTGTGTCCATGGGTTATGCACGTAAGCATACAAATTCTTTGGTTTATCTCTTCCCACCTACTCCCTGATCCCTACATTCCCTCTGAGATTCCACAGTCTGGTCCATGCTTCCAGTCTCTGGATCCTCTCTGTTCATCAGTTTAGTTTGTTCTTTAGATTCCATATGAGATCATGTAATACTTGTCTTTCTCTAACTAGCTTATTTCACTTAGCATAGTACTCTCAAGGTCCCTCCATGTTGTCTCAAAGGGTAAGAGATCCTTATGTTTTACTGCTGGATAGTATTCCATGGTGTAAATGTACCACATCTCTTTTATCCACTCATCTACTGATGGGCACTTAGGCTGTTTTGAGATCTTAGCTACTGTAAATTGTGCTGCTATGAATATAAGGGTTCATACATTCTTTCTGATTGGTGTTTCAGGTTTCTTAGGATAGATTCCTAAAAGTGGGATCACTGGGTCAATTTCATATTTAATTTTCTGAGGAAACTCCATACTGTTTTCCATAATGGCTACACTGGTCTGCATTCCTACCAGCAATGTACTAGGGTTCCCTTTTCTTAACATCCTCATCCGCACTTATCATTTGTTGATTTGTTGATGGTAGCCATTCTGTCAGATATGAGGTGATACCCCACTGTTATTTTAATTTGCATCTCTCTGGTGATCAGTGACTTTGATCATTTTTTTCAAATGTCTCGTGGCCATCTGTATGTCCACTTTGAATAAGTGTCTATTTAGGATCTTTGCCCATTTTTTAATTGGATTGTTTGTCATCCTTTTGTTAAGTTGTATGAGTTCCTTCTATATTTTGAATATTAACTCTTTATCAGATGTATCATTGGCAAATATGTTCTTCCATATAGTAGGCTCCCTTTTCATTTTGTTCATGGTTTCTTTTGCTTTGCAGAAGCTTTTTATTTTTATGAAGTCCCATTTGTATTTTTCTCTTTTGTTTCCCTTGCCCTAGGAGACATATTGCTATGAGAAATGGCTGAGATTTTCCTGCCTTTGGTTTCTTCTAGGTTTTTTTATGGTTTCATGACTTACATTTAAGTCTTTTACCCATTCTGGGTTTATCCTTGTGTATACTGTAAGTTGGTGGTCTAGTTTCTTTCTTTTTTTGCATGTATCTGTCAAGTTTTTTTAATACCATTTATTGAAGAGATTGTCTTTATTCCATTGTATGCTCCTGCCTCCTGTGTCAAACATTAATTGAGTGTAACGGCTTGATTTCTGGGCTCTCTGTTCTATTCCATTGATCTATTTGCCTCTTCTTATGCCAGTACCAAGCTGTTTTGATTACAGTGGCTTTGTAATTTAACTTGATATCAGGTTTTGTGATCCCTCCAACTTTGTTCTTCTTTCTCAAGATGGCTGTAGCTATTCAGGGTCTTCTTTAATTCCATAAAAATTTTTGGAGTCTTTGTTCTAAATCTCACTAACACTTTTTTTTTAAATACATTCTTTCTGCACTGATTTCACAAAGGAAGCCTTTCATAAATCAAGTTTCCATTTAGATGGGTTCTGTTGGGGATCCTATTCTTCCTGTTTCATTGGTCATTTTTTTCTATCCCTGAACCAGCATCCTACTGCCTTAATTACTATAATTTTTTAAAAGGTAATTTGTAAAGCAAATCTCTGCAT
>PVJN01037916.1:0-20637 GCA_004026805.1 Lasiurus borealis
TTGCATTCCTATATTCATCTAGTGAAACTTCAGAATCACCCAGTGAAAGAAAAATTAAAGAATGATTATTGACTTTCAAAGTGATCCTTTAAGAAGTGATAATTATGATAAAAAATAAAAATAAGTAAAACATATGTTTCTATGGGCCACGAACAAGATATTTTATTTTTGCATCTAATAATCTTACGAGGTGGGTATTATCAATGACTTCAGTTTACACATAGGAAAAGATGAGTTTTAAACAGATCTAGTAATTGGGCCAAGGTCATGTAGGTAATAAGTGGCTAAGTTTCTAAGCTAAATCTTGATTCTAAAAGTTTTGTTGTTTTTTCTTTTCGTTTTGTTATTCACTACACATTTTAATTGAGAAACTAATACATATACCTTTTTAAAAATCCAATCATAAACTAAAAATGGGTGATAGCCATTTTTTCTACACCAGATATTCAGTTCCCCTGTCCTATCCCAAAAGAACCACTATTACCAGTTTTTTCATAGATTCTTCTAGAAAACCTATAAAGCATCTCTCTCATTTAAAAATATTTTTTTTACTAGAATCCTGGTGCATGAAATTCATGCATGGGGAGGGGGGTGTCCCTCAGCCCAGCCTGCACCCTCTCCAATCTGGGACTTGGTGGGATAGGGCCTAAATGGGCAGTTGGACATCCCACTCACAATCCAGGCCTGCTGGCTCTCAACCACTCACCTGCCTGCCTTCCTGATTGCCCCTAACAGCTTCTGTCTGCCAGCCTGATTACTCCCTAAACACTCCCCTGCCAGCCTGACACCTAAATGCTCCCCTGCCAGCCCAATTGCCCCTAACTGCCCTCTCTTGCCAACCTGGTTCCCCCCAACTGCCCTCCCTTACAGGCCTGGGTCCCCAACTATCTCCCTTGCAGGCCTGATCACCCCCAACTTCCCTCCCTTGCAGGTCTTGTCCTTCCCAACTGCCTTCTCCTGCTGGCCTGATCACCCACAACTGCCCTCTCTTGCTGACCATCTTGTGGCAGCCATCTTCAGTCCACATGGGGGCAGCCATCTTTGACCACATGGGGGTGACCATCTTGTGTGTTGGAGTGATAGTCAATTTGCATATTACCTCTTTATTATCATCAGAGAGGATGATAGAAACATCAATGATGAGAGAGAATCATTGATTGACTTCCTCCAGCACACCCCCCACTGGAGACTGAGTCTGCAATCTGGGCCTGTGCCTTTGACTAGAATTGACATAGGACCCTTTAGTCCAGAGGCTGATGCTCTATCCACTGAGCCAAACTGGCTAGGGCTAAAGCATCTCTTACTCTTTGTGTGGTTTTTTTTTAATGCAAATAGGAGCATACAGTATTCTCTATAAAAATAATTTGTAAAGCTATTTTTCTTAACCACTACACTATATTGTTTATTTCCAAATGTCAAGCTCTTCTGGTGATATGTAAATAATGAAATTTATTTTAAAAAAAAGAGAGACAGAAGAAAAAAAAATCACATATAAATGCTCAGTAGCATAGTCACAAAAGGACAATCTATAAGTACACCTATAGATAACCAACATTTTGGGGTGGTTTCAGTGTGACCAGGACTATTAGCAGTGACCTCTCAGGTTCCTTTAAGTCTTACGATGATGATTTAGTGCAGTGATTACCAAAATGTGCTTTGAGAACAGGTCACGGTCCCTAACTGCCTCTCAGGTGCTCTACAATACCAAAATTATTTTCAGGATCAAACAAAGATGTTATGTGTCTTTTTCGCAGTGGAGTCTTCCAGAGGCTGCATGCGTGTGGTGTAGCAACGGACTGAATGCAGACACAGATAAGGAGCCAGCTGTCCTCGGTTCAGCCAGACATTGAGACGTCTGCAAAAATGTAAAACAATGCCCTTCTTCTCGTAAAGTCTTTCTGTTTGGTATGGTTACTGTTTTACTTAAAAATATGTTTTTACATTTAACACTGTTATTACTATTTTAAATAAACTTATAAAGGAATACTTCACAATTTTCTTAGTTTTAGTTTCTAGTCTGGGTAAACAGTGGTAGAGGCACCTCCCACAAACCCATACCAGAGGCTTCTGGGGTTCTTGATTATTTGTAAGAGTATAAAGAGATCCTAAGACTAAAAAGTTTGAGAGACCACCGAGTCATTTAGAAACGTGCTCAGTGCATTATTAGAGGCCCAGTGTACGAATTTGTGTATGGGTGGGTCCCTTGACCTGGCTGGTGATTGGGGCCCATTGGGGCCAGGGGCCAGGGGGAGGAACTTTGGGAGGTTGGCTGTGGGAGCACCCTGACCACTAGGGGGCAGCATTGAGCATCTGCCCCTGGTGGTTAATGGGCATCATAGCACTGGTCATTTGGTCACTTAGGCTTTTATATAGAGAGATAAATAACACGAACCTTGTTCTGCTTGTAGAAAACTGATCTGAACGTGGAAGGTCACAGGGGGAGAGAGTAAGAAGCAATGAGCAAGAAAAGTTCATGAGAAGAACAACTACCTTCTGACTGCTAAGAGCAGGCCAACAACATTGTCTTTCCTACAAACAACCGGCTTTCTAGCCCATTTGAAAACAGAATGAACCTTTTATTTCTTTTTCTTGTTTTAAGCTTAGAAGAGACCAGGATGAGCCAGGGAAGCAGTTAGTGATTTAATCATCGCCGGTAGAATACTTCACAGGTGACCCTGAGACAACACAACAGACCTCACCCCCTCCAGGAGAAAGCAAGTCCCCTGAGCTTTCCCGTAGACGCAACATTTGAGGCCTGATGTCAGCAGAGGTGAAGGGCTTTACAGTCCCTTCAGATTCATTCGATTGGGTAACATGACTCACATATCACATATCCCATCGCCACGGTGTATACTTTAAACATCTTACAATTTTATATGCCAATTATACCTCAGGAAAGCTAACATTTTTTAAATTAGTTTTTTCATGTAGATGCTAATAGTGTCTACCACACAGGGTCATTAGGGTTCAAGGAGAACACTTGATCTCTAAACAAAACTGGCTTCTGTTGTTATGAACGGCCTACAAGTCACATTAGTGTGGAATACCCCTACCGGGCATGCCCCATACTAGGTGGGGGTGTCCAGGGTGCCTGTGGCCTCCTGTGTGTCGGGTTAGAAGTCCATGGTTCCCCATGGCTGGGTGGAAGCACGGGCCGAGGGTCCACATGGCACTTAGGATGGGCCCTCTCAGTTCCTCCTCATGCCTCTCCTTCCACACACGGGACCAATACACAGCGGCCAGTCCTTAATCTTTTTTTTTAATATATATTTTTTATTGATTTTTTACAGAGAGGAAGGGACAAGGATAGAGAGTTAGTAACATTGATGAGAGAGAAACATTGATCAGCTGCCTTTTGCAGGCCCCCTACTGGGGATGTGCCCACAACCAAGGTACACGCCCTTGACTGGAATCGAACCTGGGACCTTTCAGTCCACAGGCCGATGCTCTATCCACGGAGCCACACGGGTTTCGGCAAGACCTTAATCTCAATGGGCGTTTTTATTCCTCTATGACTGTCCCTGAGCTTCGGCCTTTCTTTTCTCTCAAAGTATTATCTCTTCACCCGCACACTACAGGGACCCATAACCCTTCAACTTCCCGCTCCCTGTGTGGGACCTGGTGACTCGGGGCACGGTGAGAGGAATGGAGACGGGGCATGGGTCCAAGGACAGCGGGAGGGTTTTGGTGTGGAGCTGTAGGATGAAGGCCCTAGAAGGCAAAGGAATCCCCAGTATCAATGCTCCATGCAGCGAGGCTTGGGTGCTGATGATGTCAGAAAGGACTGGTATGTGTTCCGGGGAACATTCTGGACTGGGGACAAATCAACCACAGCCAGAAATCAAGAGGCTGTGTTTCCTTCTTGGTAAAAATATTGTCATAATAAAACGCCCTAGCCGGCATGGCTCAGTGGATAGAGCATGGGCCTGCGGACTGAAGGGTCCCGGGTTCGATTTCGGCCAAGGGCACATGCCTGGATTGCGGGCTGGATCTCCAGTGGGGGGGCGTGCAGGAAGCAGCCAATCCATGATTCTCTCTCATCATGGATGTTTCTATCTCTCTCTCCTTCTACCTTCCTCTCTGAAATCAATAAAGAAATACATTTTTAAAAAATACTGTCATCATTAGAGCAATTTATGTAAAAGAGGAAACATTTGTGCCTCATTGCCATGCATCTCTGTGGTGACGGTGTTCATGACAAGGTCTGTGTGAGCTCACGTGTACTGCTCTCTCTTTGACAATGACGGGTCGCGGCTGCGTGTTCACGTGTGGCCGTGTAGCATGATCTTTGTGGCACCTCCCTGAGCAAGAGCGACAAAGGCCATAGCACACAAACTGAGCCACAGCACACACAGAGGCAGTCAACGTGCATGTGTGTGTGTATGTGCGTGTTTGTGTGTGTGTGTGTGTGTGTGTGTGTGTGTGTTTTCCTCCCTCTCTGCATCTCCCATCTCTCCCTTTTAATGCCCACTTCACTTTAAAGAACAGCAAAGGTGCCCACCATACCTGCATCTGGAGCAGGGATTGAAGGGTTACTTAACGGCAATAGCAAACTAAAGCCCTCAAACAGAAGGCCCCCGTGTGATGAAATCCAGAGGGACTGTCCTGATTTTACATCTCTTTCCCCCAATCTTTCATGCTGTGGCCATAAACAACATTGGCGTAAATTAAACTTTCTTTCTTTTTGGAGGGTGTATATAGACAATGACCTAATTTTTTGTAAATCATCTTCCAGGAAAACACACACACACACATACACACACACACACGGAGAAATATTTTTCTCCTATTAATTTATGGGACAAGTTAAGAGCCAGGGGGAAACAGAAAGATAAATAAGTCCGGCCTTTATTTCAAAGGCATTACCACACAGTACAAGGGTCAGGCAGCCGCGGGCCCTGTCATTGTGATATAAGACACTGTATGGCCTTTGACCACTGAACATGCACCAGGAAATTATATGACACAATTTTATATTTTCATTAAGGTGGGGGGCTTAAAAGAACGAAGAGGAGGGCAAAAATGTTTATATTTCTAAACAGAGAGATGGCCAGCACTAAAATTCCAGTTTTAACAGAAAAGCAATGAAGATGCTTTTGCTATTCATTGAAAGCGGAATACTGATACTTGGCCCCTTTACCCAATGTTGGGGCTATGGGACTGAATATATTAGGACTGGATATATCAGGACTATAAAATCACACGCAGCATGTTCTAGACTTCGGTCTAGGAAGAATTTTAAGTCAAGAAGGCAACACCTGTTACAATGATCACAACCTTCTGGGACTTTCTTTTCTTAATTTTTAGATATATTTTTATTGATTTTTTTACAGAGAGGAAGGGAGAGGGATATAGAGTTTCTCTTGCTGCTTTTAATATTCTCTCCTTGTCTTTTGCTCTTGGCATTTTAATTATGATGTGTCTTGGCATGGTCCTTTTTGGATTCTTTATGTTTGGGGTTCTCTTCACTTCCTGGACTTGTAAGTCTATTTCTTTCACCAGGTGGGTTAAGTTTTCAGTCATTATTTCTTCAAATAGGTTTTCAATATCTTACTCTCTCTCTTCTTCTGGCACCCCCATAATTTGGATGTTGGTACGCTTGAAGTTGTCCTAGAGGCACCTTACTCTATCTTCATATTTTTGATTTTCCAGTTGGGTGTTTTTTGCTTCTTTGTATTTCAAATCTTTGACTTGATTCATGTGATCCTCTAGTCTGCTGTTGGATCTCTATATGTTATTTTTAATTTCAGTCAGTGTATGCTTAATTTCTAGTTGGTCCTTTTTCATAACCTCAGGGGTCTCACTAAATTTATAGGCCTTTTCTAGAAAATTCTTGAAAAACCTTATAACTGTGATTTTGAACTATATATCCAGTCATTTACTTTCCTCCATTTCTTTTATTTGTGACCTGTTTTTTTGTCTCCATATTTTGGCTGCTTCCCTGAGTTGATAGAGTGGCTTTGTGTGCTAGGTGTCCTATAGGGCCCAGTGGACATATTTTTAAAATGATAGCTTTGCTTTTGTCTTCCAATCCTCATTAAAAATGTATGTAGTGGGACTATTTTCCCTGTCCCTGGATCATTAATCGGGTAGGTCCCATGATTATCGGGCTCACTCTTAGATGATTGTACTTCTAGAACAGTGGTCGGCAAAATCATTAGTCAACAGAGTGGCAAACAGCGGCTGGCACGACGCAGTTTGTCGACCACTGTGTTACATAGTCAACAGAAAGCCAACTGAGAGGTATGTGTTCCCTTTCTTTCTTTTCCACAAATTTACATTTTACAAGGATCTTATTACATTCAGATGAAAGTAGATACCCGTGCATTAGATCTTGATCACAAAAAGAAAGTCACCTCTTTTTTAAGTGGCTTCAATCACACTTGGGGTCATTTTTAAATGAAAGAAATGTAAAATAATAAATTATTACATATTGGGAGTATATTTTACATCTTAAATGCAATTTTTACTTTTTAAAGGTCAAGTTCCAACTTTGGGGAATATTTATTTTAAAACCTGGCCCAAAACAAATAAACAGTGTGTCACAAGAAGGGATGCCTCCATTTAGCAATTAGAATACCTACAGTACAAAATATAACTGTAATATCTGAAGCCCCAGCATAGCAATCTCAGCCCATATAGACTCCCACAGAAAAACTGCTTCCGGCAAAACTGTAGATCAGTAATAGAAACGAACTGACTATACATTTGGACTTCCCCATTTTTCTTGGTTATGATTAAAAAAGCACCTTTAACTCAGTAAAACACCAAGCATATTGTATTCAGGCTTAAGGAAAGAGTCAAGTAGGATTAAAACCATGGCTTCGTGCCACTTAACTATGAAAAAAACATCAATAAAATGCAACTGAAAAGCTCTTACCTGCAGAATTGTTTCAAGATAGTGGTCATAAAAATTTTTTTCATGACTTTTTTCACTCAGGGTTTTGATCATACAACTATTCTTTTCTCTTGGGGAACTCCCATTGCCTCCAATTTAAATAAATAAGGTTTGTTTTGAGAACAGCTGCCCTGCGAAGGTACCACTAGGAAGCCTATAATGCACTCAGTATAGCCAAGTTCTTCCACATTTTCTTTTAGTCAGGTAGAATCTTACCTTCATTTTCCAGGGCAGTTAGGGGTAACTGGACCTGCAGGGAGAGCAGTTGGGCACAATCAGGCCAGCATGGGAGGACAGTTAGGGGTGACCAGAGCAACAGGGAGGGCAGTTGGGGGCAACCAGCCTGCAAGGGAGGACAGATAGGGGTGATCAGGTCAGCAGGGGAGGGCAGTTAGGGGCATTCGGGCCAGCAGGGGAGCAGTTATGCATTGATCAGGCTGGCAGGGGAGTGGTTAGGGGGTGATCAGGCTGGCAGGCAGAACTGGTTAGCGGCAATCAGGCAGGCAGGCAGGCAGGTGAGCAGTTGGGAGCCAGCAGTTCTGGATTGTTAAAGGGATATCCGATTGCTGTTTAGGCCCATTTAAGGGGTCGCAGATTGGAGAGGGTGCAGGCTGGGCTGAGGGACAAATCCCCCCCCCCCGCCCCCGGCCAGGCACCAGGCACCAGGCCTCTACTGTTCTTTAAAATAACAAATTGCTTTCTTTGTTCAAATGTCAAACTATATTTAAGTTGTGATCATTAAAGCAGAATTTGAAGAATAAATCACAAAACTAATCAAGAGCAGGAAATTGACCAAACACACTGGATTATTTTACTTTTTCCCAGCAATGGAAATCTAACATGTATACATGTTCCTGTGTGGATTTGACCACCGTCCAAAAATAGCAAGAAAAAAAAATGAAAATTCTTAAAGCAAACAGTATTATAATGTAGGTTAGAGCATTGGCAATTGGCAGATTCAGTTGCTTTTCAAGGTGTGCTCAGTGATATCCTATGTTTAGAGACCTAGCACCATTATACATCTACACAAAACGACTTACCGCTTCCCTGGAACTGAGGAACCATCCAGAAAGTGAAGCCATCTGGACTGCCAGGAGGGTCACAGTGCCAGTGAGAGAGGCTGCACGGGCCAAGGGTTATAAGGACACTGACCTCTGGTCCTATTTGCAATCCAAGACTCTGTCTAGGACATCAATATTCGGAGCGTGGACGGGTTTCTTGGACCTTAAATCAGAAAGACAGCATCGTTAATGCCCATAGAGTGTCTTCATCTCTTCTTACGACTCTCCCAATAACAGTTATTTAAACAGGAAAGGGTCATTTTTCAAGAAAGGCCAAGGAACGCTAGGTGGGTGAAGATCTTTTTCTTATCCATCAGCAATAAATTTCGTTTTCTAACTTAAACACAAGTCTCAGGCCATGAGTGCATTCTGGATTGTACATGTCTGTGTAAGAAAGCTTTTTAAAGAATAAGAGCCTTAACAGCTCGATACCAAAATAAAACTGTGGCAAGCTTTTAAATTCAATTGGAAAGTTTGTGAGAAGAAGGAAAGGAAGGAAAAATCACAGCACTTCAGGAAATCTCACAAGTTTTTTCATTAAAACAAGCCACAGCAATTTATAGAAAAGCAAAACTGAAATCGCTATCACAAAGAATTAAATTAACTTCTCGTGTTAATAGCTCCATAAAAATACTTGTACATTTTACTTTATTTTATTATGTAAAACAAGAAGTTCAAAAGACATTTAATTCACTTCATGACTTCATCCAAAGAGAGTGGACATTAAAAAAATGAAAGCACAATATCTTAATGATAATATTTCACATATTTGTCTAGCAAAGGAAACTAAAAAAAAAAACAGCACAGACTGTAAGTAATATTTTAGGGTGAGAATATTACATGCTTTCAAGCTATGTTTTTAAATGAAAAAAAAAAAAAGAACTGGGTGTTTAAATCCATAAAAATATAACCTAATTGGACCTTGAGCCAGAGAAATTATATATCAAACATTGTATAGAGTGACTATTCCTCACTTTTCTTATTGGTCGTAACCAGATCCCACGGTTCTCTGTAAAGAAAACCCACATGTGCATTGAACCTGGAAATCCATCGGCATGGACTGCTCCCCCTTCCCATGCTGTGCCCCACCCCCAACCCCCAATGCTATCGCTCCCAAGGTCAGATCAGTTTCCAGACTTCAGACTGAACCAGATCCAGGTGAGCTTGGGGCAGTGATTGGCAAACACTCATGAGTTTGCCGACCCCTGGGATAGAGGCTTCATCACCAGGAACAACCGCAGCCGGTAATGACTGGAATGGAGCGTCTAGGTCAGTAGTGGGCAAACTCAGCAGTCAACAGAGCTGCCGTTTGCCGACCACGGGCTGGGGGAGCTGGATCGGGAAGGACAGCATCGCTGAGACAGGCCTCCTCCCCAGCATGTGCCAGGGAGCTCCCCTGGGTACCACTTCCTGTCGAGTCTTATTGTAACTGTAATCCGCCTTCTGTTTCTCTTGGACTCAGTACAGAGCCCGCAGTTTGGGATGGAACCGTTGGCTTAAAAAAACACTGCACTGAGCAGAGCTAGCAAGGACCTTGGAAGTCATGGCTCCTGACCCCTCCCAGCGTCCTCAGTGGCAGCTCTCTAAACAGTATCCCTCTCCTCTGAGCAGGCTGTGTTACCCCTGAGCCCGCTCCTACCCGCAGGCCGGGCTCGCCGAGAACCCCCTCTCCTCTGCCTCCCTCAGCTTCCTCTCCCCGTTCAAAGCCTTTCTCTCTCCCCAGACGCACAGCCTGCTCCCCATCTACCCACCCCGGTGCCAGTCATCCCTCGGCCCTGAGGGCCTAGCACAGCGGTTCTCAACCTGTGGGTCATGACCTGTTTTCTGATGGTCTTAGGCTCTACAGCAGTGACCCACAGGTTGAGAACCACTAGCAGGGTCGCCTACGACCATCGGAAAACACAGATATTTACATGACAATTCACCACAACATGAGGAACTGTGTTAAATGGTCGCAGCATTAGAAAGGTTGAGAACCACTGGCCTAGGAGCTGATTTAATCTCACCCCTAACGCTCTGCTTTACAAAGAGGCTCATAGAGGTTCAGTCTGGAACATGCCTCCACTGATAAGTTCAAACTCTATGTCCCAAAAGAAACATCCCATAGTCGACAACACTGTGTTTAAAATTGCAATTTGCTAAGTGAGTAGAATGGAAATGTTCTCTCGGGGTGTGGGGGTGAAAGACAGAAAAAGTAAATATGTGAGGTGACCTGTTAACTAGCTCAAAGGAAGATTCTTTCTTGAGGTATACATATCACTTCGTACACCTTAAGCACAGTACAATTTCATTGGCCAATTATAGCTCCATAAAGCTGGGAAAATAAAACAAATAAAAGAAGCATTCCTGTCAAATCTTATACACACACACCTGTGCTTACTCCCGTCCTGACAATCGCTTCCGGTGACTTCTTTATCAACCACCCCCGTGACTGCCCTTTTATTCCAAACCAGCCTTTCCTTTTCCCTCCGGTGATGGTTAATGTTAGGGTAACACACTATGTCTGGATGTGTCTGTGAGGGTGAATTCTTGTTCTCTCTTCTCCTTCTTCTTCTCCTTCTTCTTCTCCTTCTTCTTCTCCTTCTTCTCCTTCTTCTTCTTCTTCTTCTTCTTCTTCTTCTTCTTTTAATATATTTTCTTGATTTTTTACAGAGAGGAAGGGAGAGGGATAGAGAGTTAGAAACATCAATGAGAGAGAGACATCAATCAGCTGCCTCTTGCATACCACCTACTGGGGATGTGCCCTCAACCAAGGTACATGCCCTTGACCGGAATCAAACCTGGGACCTTTCAGTCAGCAGACCAACGCTCTGTCCACTGAGCCAAACCGGTTTTGGCTTGCTCTCTCTTCTTGAGCCAGGACACCCATCTCTTCCAGCTCCCAGAGATTTGAGTTTCCGGTTCTGCAGCCTTTGGATTTAGACCAGGGCTTAACCTGGTGCAAGAATTCGCCTTTGGTCCCCGATGATTGGATGATGTCTGCCCACATTGGACAGGAAGGACCTCTTTACTCAGTGTACTCACTCCGATGCTCATCTCTGCCCGTCACACCAGCAGGGAGGGCTGCTCAGCGGCACATTGGTGTGGCCACCCCCTTCTCTCCAGTCACCCTCAGTGCAAGTGTCCACGCAGAGACGCCTAGCCTTAGATCAGATGGCCTCTCCACAGGAGCCAACTCCTCTGTGCATAGCATTTGCCAACATAGGAGAATCTTAGCTGTGCTCTGAGTTTACGCCTGTCTCCTCCCATTAGAATGGGGTGCCCCTGGGGTCCGGGTTTCAGCCACAGCTCCCTCACCTTCCGCAGTCCCTAGGAACAGTGTCCAGCACAGAATAGTTATTCCATAAATATTTTCTGGAAGAACGCATTTAAGCCATCAGCTTATTCCTCTCCGCTTCCATACACACCCATGGCTCTCTCCCTGAGACATGTCTTCTTTCCCATGGGAACTCCGTTGGCTTCGTGGTTTCCTGCATTCCACCACGGATTTTCTTGAAAGAAGTTTTTCCCTTTCTTCCCGTCACACCTCGGTGACTGCAGCTTGACCTCTGACCCCATCACTTTATTAAAACTTCAGTGTGTCTTCCTGGTGGCCAAACCCAATTGACCACTTAACTAAGATTCTTTTTTCTCTGTTTTTTTTTTTAATTTCTTGTTTTTTTTTATTTTATTTTTATTTTTTCAACTAGAGTTGGCTCAAGATCTGTTTATGTGACATACCACATAAACAAAATAAGAGGTAAAAATCATATGATCATTTCAACACGTGCAGAAAAAAACATTTGACAAAATCTAGCACCCACTTATGATAAAAGCTCTCAATCTAGTAGAAATAAAGGGAAAATATCTCAACATAATAAAGGCTGCATATGGCAAACCCACAACTAACATCGTCATCAATAGTGAAACGCTAAAAGCATTTTCTTTACAATCAGAAGCAAGAAAAGGAAGTCCACTTTCACCATTTTTCTTCCTTCAGTAGATGTGTGTTTTTTTAAATATATTTTATTGATTTTTTTTTTTTTTTTACAGAGAGGTAGGAAGAGGGAGGGATAGAGAGTTAGAAACATTGATGGGAGAGAAACATCAATCAGCTGCCTCTTGCACACCTCCTACTGGGGATGTGCCCGCAACCAAGGTACATGCCCTTGACCAGAATCAAACCTGGGACCTTTCAGTCCAAAGGCTGACGCTCTATCCACTGAGCCAAACTGGTTAGGGCCAGTAGATGTTTTTACTCTTCATCAAGGGAGACTTTAACCAACTCAATAGCTTCACTTATCACTCTTTTTGGAGACTCTCCCATCTACACCTCCTGTCCCAACTTCCTACTTAAGTTCCAAGAATATATCCCCAACTTCCAAAACATGCCTTCATGCTGATAACGCACAGCAACATCAAGTTACACTCATCCCAACATAGCTCAGAATCATGTTCCCAGTTCCAAAAACACGCCAACCTCAGGGGTTCACGGTGCCCAAATTTGGAACCTCAACATATTGTCTTCCGCTGCCCACTGACTGTAAAACATGAGAAGCAGAAGCAAAGGGGTGGAGGGTGGAAAAGGGCAACTGAGAATTTTGTATCCTGCTTTACACCACCACCAACGCAGTAAGGATGCGAAATGTCTCACACACTCCAACGGAGATGGGCAGGAAAATGTAACTTCTTTCCTTTGGTCTTTGTCCTAAATCCGGCTCATAGAAAAAACAAATGGAGTTCAATGTTCAAGTCTGTTGGAAGCATAGTCTGGGCCAGTAATTTACAAAGACCGTTTAGGGAAAGCCAAGTGCCTTTCAGGAAGAGGTGCTCAGCCTCCCAGCTGCCTGCCCCTCTTCTGCTTCTTTCTTTTTTCTTTTTTTTTTTTAATATATTTTATTGATTTTTCACAGAGAGGAAGGGAGAGGGATAGAAAGTCAGAAACATCGATGAGAGAGAGACATCGATCAGCCGCCTCCTGCAAGCCCCACCGTGGAGATGTGCCCGCAAGCAAGGTACATGCCCTCAACTGGAACCGAACCTTGGACCTTTCAGTCCACAAGCCAACACTCTATCCACTGAGCCACACCGGTCTCGGCCGCTTCTTTCTTAAATCTTATCCAGGTTGTCGATGTAGGAATGGTCCAGACCTGTAGAGGATTTTTCTTTTTCTTTTTTTTTAATATATTTTATTGATTTTTTACAGAGAGGAAGGGAGAGTGACAGAGAGCTAGAAACATCGATGAGAGAGACATCATTCAGCTGCCTCCTGCACGCCCCCTACTGGGGATGTGCCTGCAACCACGGTACATGCCCTTGACCAGAATCAAACCTGTGACCCTTCAATCCGCAGACCGACGCTCTATCCACTGAGCCAAACCGGTTTCGGCCCTGTGAAGGATTTTTCTAAAAGTTTGTCTGGGTTAAACTGGCAACTTATGCTGAAGAGAAGGATCTCCAATGCTCGGGAGAATAACAGGTTTGCACCTTCTTTGATACATTTGAATGAAGGAGGGACATTGAGGAAGATGACATGGAGGTGGGAGGAAGCGAGGTGGGAACTGAGTTACAAGATAGTTAACAAGATTACGTGCGCTCGGCAAGGTGGTTATAACTTATTCCAAGGGTGTGTTAACTGAGATTCACAGAAACAATGGACAGGTCTTGCTTAAAGCAAAAATGAACTTTTTGCTAAAATGTTACATGCCTAGGCTGAAACTGGTTTGGCTCAGTGGATAGAGCGTTGGCCTGCAGACTAAAGGGTCCCAAGTTCCATTCCAATCAAGGGCACATACCTTTGTTGGGGGCACATCCCCAGTGGGGGGTGTGCAAGAGGCAGCTGATCGATGTTTCTGACTATCTCTCGCCCTTCCTTTCTGTAAAAAATCAATAAAATATATTTTTTTTAAGTTGCATGCCTGGGGGATGACTACCCCCCATGATCAGCCCAGGTCGGCATTTATGATCAGATTACCCTGTGAGGTTACTTTCCCTAGAACCCCTTTTCTCATTCGCCGGGTGTATAGGAACAGAGCTGTAGGATGGATGGGTTTTGAGGTTTGGGGGAGCCAGTGGGGCTCTCAGGTCTACACGGAATGGCCCAGAGACCCTGGTCAGTCCAGTGTGGCGGGACTATGCCCGGGTCCTCTGGGCTGGGTCAGAACCAGCGGGCCCAGCGCCGTCTCTCCTCACTTCATCCCTGAGTCGAGAGCCGCACGCAGGTTGTCTTGCCTTACCTCAGAAGGCCCCATGGCTGACAGCTTCGTTCCCACAGCGGCATCGAGGCTGAACCTCGGAAAGTATCCACGCCGCCATATTTTTCTGAAGCTGCGTCCCAGGATGGCTGTGCTAGTAGCTCCCCTCCTGGCTCTGGGATGGATATAACCCACTGATTTCATACCCATCCCCCCACTCTCCTGTACTCAGGACAGACTGTCAGCTCTTCTTCTCCTTTCCCATCACACAAACACCCACTGTCTCCCCCTCTCCTCCCACCAGCCCCGGACCAGAAAGCAGATGGACTTTCTTCTCTGCTGATCCATCTCTCACGGGGACAGGAGTCTCCCGCTCCTCTGTACCGTGGGAGAACTCCATAAGCCCACTTCCCCAAGCTGACTTGTTGGTATGCAAAGAAAAAAAAAAAAAAGGAATTAAAAGAATTTGGAAAATATTTTCTCAAGATAGCCTGGCAAGTCTCATGTAAATGAAAGCTGCCGAAGTGAACTTGACCCAGCAGGCTAGGAATTTTGATTGATCCCAACTAAGCTGACCGCGGTAAACTTATATATTTTCTTTAAAAGATCGCTTTGGCTGCAGTACAGAGAATTTTTGCCCCAGCAACACTCAGAGAAAATGGTAACACTGCCGAAACCGGTTTGGCTCAGTGGATAGAGCATAGGCCTGCAGATTTGAAGGGTCCCAGGTTTGATTCTGGTCAAGGGCATGTATGTTGGTTGCGGGCACATCTCCAGTGGGGGGCGTGCAGGAGGTGGCTGATCGATGTTTCTAACTCTCTATCCCTCTCCCTTCCTCTCTGTAAAAAATCAATAAAATACAATTAAAAAAAAATGATAACACTATCAGGCGCAAAGGAGAACAGAGAGAGGTAACCCCAGGCCCTGCCCAGGTCCCATGAGGATGTAGAGGATGAACATACCCGGAGCGCATTCATGGTTACCCATGATGAAGCAGGATGTGCAAGTCCGGAAGTCAGGAGATACTTCCAAAGGTCATTGCAATGTCATGCAAGAGATGATCTTGATCTAAGCAATAGTTCTTCCTGGCAGGGGGTAAGGGGAGAAATGAAGGTGTTGAAGGATACCAACAGACTGGAAGGACATTGCGTTTGATTAGACCCCTGGGTACACGGTAGTCCCCGCTCATGGAGACTGAAATCGGTTTTCCAGAGCAGTGGAAAGAGGTTGATGTCCTTGCAAAGTCTGAAGTAAGGAGGCGATGACGATGGGGCAAAAGAATGGCTGATAACACGATGAAGAATGTTGCCTAAATGGTACAAGACCTCAGAGATCACGTGTCCCAGCCTGCCCATTATCCAGATAAGAACCATCTTACTGGTTCGGGCGATGATCTGGTTGCATTACAGCTGCCACATCATTAACTCACAGATAACGCTATGAGGTGGCTGCAATGACTTATGAGTAAAGGCCTGGAGTCTCTAAGACACGAGTAACTTGCCCGGACACCTCAGAAATTCAGGCACGGGGCCAAGATCCACATCCCAACCTCTCTGTTGCCCAGACCAGTGATTCTTCCACTGTCCTCTACCTCTTTGAAGAGAATTCAATTTATTTTTTAACGTTTCACAGCTATAAAATGTCTAAAAGGCTGCCATTGGATGCCCTAAGTCATAGAGCCCGTTAACAGTGATTTGGGATCAGACTGGTCCTCCCTCACCTTCCACTTTTTTTCCCACACCTCCCTGCTGCGCCTTTCTCTTCCTGAGCGAAGTGCATTCTGGGGAAAAAACAGACTGCGTTTTGCTGGTGAGCCACGTTTTGAGTTGACCGCCACCTGTACACCTGTCGAACCTTCCCGCTTCTGCTGTATTAACAGGCCAACTCTCTCTGCAGGGACTCCAGGGTTCTCGGCTGCCGCACCCCTCTTGGCCTCAGCATCCCCACATGTAGTGATGCCCAGATTACCACGTGGAGGTGAAGAATGAAGAAGGGTGGACAGCTTCAGGTCTTCCCTGACCCGCTCATGTACAGACCACTGCTTCGTTGAGTCCAGTTCTAAAAGGCAAAGTTTTAAGCCTGAACGTAACTTGCATTGAGTTCTACGTATTTAAACCTGTGTCTTTTCCTTCTCACGGTGAAAGACACAAGATAACTGCCCTCCTCCCCCGCCTTATTAAGGATGCAACATACATTATGCATGGGGTCCATTGCCCAAAGTCCGCTGATGTCATTTCTGTGTTCCTCTGTGCCATGCCCTCGCCCCAGGGGAATGACTCCTTTGGCTCATCATGAAAAGTCAGAGCTTCTGCCCGAGTTAAGATGTGCTTGGCGATAGGATTTCATTTGGGGGGGTGGGGGGGCAGACGGTGGGGCATTTCTCAGTCGTTAAGCCTGTGCTAACGTCAGCTTCTCGGCCATGTGTGTTTTGAGTCTAAACAAATGCCAGCCGCGCCGTCAAATTCTTCAGATGCCTCAGCGCAATTAAAAGAACAAAGTTGATTGGAGTTAATTGTGTGGATTAATGTGTAATCCCGAAAAGGGGTAACACCCTGGCAAGCATGAACTTGGCTTGGTTACCGTGGGGAGAGCAGGCAGAGGGGTCAGGGGGGAAACCCAGATCACAGGCTTTCACCCTGCGAACAGGCTGGGGAGATGAGCCAGCATGTCAGGCACTGAGGGCATCGAACTCTCTTGATGCCAGTCACTGCCAGAACGCCCAGCGCATCCCCAGGCCTGGCGCTGCGCCAAATGCCTTTTTCTGTGAGAAGAGACAGGTATCCTTCTGAAACTTCTTCTAGGATTTAAACTGGCAACTGAGCTTATATTTATTACTATCTATTTTCTGCGGGCGAAATGTCCTATAAACATCCTGACCAGCTATATGTTTAGCAGATCGGAGTAAAAGAAGTGTAATTGTTGTTCTGATTGAGATATTTTCTACATTTTATTACTTACTATGTAAGGATTCTACGAAGTAAAACTTTACAAAAGAACATTCCTCACATTTAAAGGGAGGGTTAATGTGAAGGCAAAAACAATCATCAATGTGTAAAGCAGATGACAGCAGAACCAGGTGAAATGTTGCATCTTTGTGCCCCATTGGAATTTTTAGAGTCTTACAGAAGGAAATGTCCAGAGAAACAGGCCAGATTTACAGCTCAAAAGGTCTGTTACCTCCCTACTCATTCTATGTTCCTTTGATGGTAAATAATGTTAATAAAAAACAGGGATGCGTGTTAGCAACATCACGTGGAGTGAAAAAAGCAAGTTCAGCAGTTTTCATCCAGTAAGAAATTCTCTTTGTTAAGCTTTCTAACAAACAAACCGAACGATATTTTTCTTGTGAAGTACGTACCTCTAAGCAATACCCATAATAATAAAAGCACAATATGCAAATAAATCGAACAGCCAAACAGTGGAACAACCATCCAGACGACCATCCGTACGACCACTCTGTGACACCCACTGGCGCCAGGCCAAGGCGGGTGCGATGTGATTGGTTGGGGGCCTGGTCATCGCCCAATGACTTCCCTGCAGAGGGAGGCCAGGCCATTGGCCAGAGGACTGCGGCAGGTGGGCAGGGCATCCCTCTACAGGGGTGATCCATCATGGAGATCCGGCCAGGAGGGCAGGGCCTACCTCTTTGGGGTGATCGATCATGGAACCCTGTGATGGATCATCCCAAAGAGAAAGGCCCAGGCTACCTAGTGGTGGCACTGTGGCAGGTGGGCAGAGCCTCCCTGTCTGGGTGATCCATCACAGAGCCCCTGGTGAGGGGGTAGGGCCTACCTCTTTAGGGAAATAGTGGGGCTCTCAGACTATGAGAGGGCACAGGCTGGGCTGAGAGACATCCTGCCCCAGTGCATGAATTTTGTGCACTGGGCCTCAAGTAAAAGTTATAAACAGCAAGGAAATGCATATACAGTATCCCTTTCTCTGGATTTAGGAGATAAAAGAATACAATCTGAGTGGGTTCATAGGTCATTTCAGTGTTACTGGCCAAGTTGTAGTTCTTATGTTGGACATAAGATGTTTGTGCTTAGAATATGAGACAGATTTTTAGGATTGGACGTGGGACCTCATAAGTCATAAATCAAGTCAGGTGAGGCCATTTTGTCCAATCCGTCCATTTAAACCTATGAAATCAAGGGTGTTTGAGCAGATTTACTTCAGGCGCTTCGGTCTTCACCAGATGTCAAAATAACATTTTGCAGCGGACGCTCTTTCAAATCAACTTTATTCGATGACATTTTCAGGTCCTTTG
The DNA here is from genome assembly GCA_004026805.1 of Lasiurus borealis. Taxonomy (NCBI): domain Eukaryota; kingdom Metazoa; phylum Chordata; class Mammalia; order Chiroptera; family Vespertilionidae; genus Lasiurus; species Lasiurus borealis. Next base: position 18,400 of record PVJN01037916.1, read on the forward strand.
GCGCATGCCAGCTGTTAGGCCGGGGGCCAGCACCCTGTAATCTGAAGACACGTCCAAGCCAGAAGGCATGTGCGGTTCCTCTCTCTGCATCCATGAAACCGCTGCCAGGAAGTAGACGGGCGTCCAGGAAAACTCCCGTCAGGTGGCAGAAATGCGCAGCGATGGCTCTGGGTCTCAGTGACCGCGCCGTGGACACAATGAGGGGAAGCGTCCACTGGAAGAATAACACGTGCACTGGCCCAGACGCGCTCATTGCCGCAGACCCGCTCAGTTGAAATGTCACCAGGGTGGCGATACCATCATTTTAAATGTGTTTCCGTTGAGATGCCAGATGAGGCTGGACCCCATAATCGTTCTGGGGGCCACGGAACAGTTGCTCTCCTAACATCCTGAAGCGCGATCTCCATTTTCTGGCTTGTGTTTGTAGGACGGGCTGGCCTTGTGTTCTGACTTTGTGGGCCACCACCTCAGTCCCCGAGAAACAAAACAGGAGCCCCCAAACCCAGCTCTAAACAGGCTTGCTGGCCCCGTGTCCGTGGGAAGTGAACGGCAGGAGGCTCGCATGACCCTGCTCCCTGCGGGGGCCACTGGCCACAGGTGTGAGCAAGGAGGCCACCGCCCTCTGACCGTGGGTGTTCTCGCTTACTAAATGGGGGTCATCACGCCAGCTGGGCGCACAGGGTGAGGGGGAGGAGCTCTGTGATAGCGGGTGTGGCTCCAAAGTACTGGACGTCAGTGTAAATGATCATGTTAAGGGGATAGGGACATGGAGCAGAGGGAAAAATAAAATAAAATAAAATAGAACAGAGGAGCCAAAACCGGTGTGGCTCAGTGGATAGAGCGTCGGCCTGCGGACTGAAAGGTCTCAGGTTTGATTCCAGTCAAGGGCATGTACCTTGGTTGTGGGCACATCCCCAGTAGGGGGCACATCCCCAGGGGGCGTGCAGGAGGCAGCTGATTGATGATGTTTCTCTCCCATTGATGTTTCTAACTATCACTCTCCCTTCCTCTCTGTAAAAAAATCAATAAAATATATATAAAAAAGAAAGAAGCCGAAACCGGTTTGGCTCAGTGGATAGAGTATCGGCCTGCAGACTGAAGGGTCCCAGGTTCGATTCCAGTCAAGGGCATGTATCTTGGTTGCGGGCACATCCCCAGTAGGGGGCATACAGGAGGCAGCTGATTGATGTTTCTCTCTCATCGATGGTTCTAGCTCTCTATCCCTCTCCCTTCCTCTCTGTAGAAAATCAATAAAATATATTAAACAAAAAAAAAAAAAAGAAAACAGGAGAAATAAGAAGTGGGTCCTGCCCAAGGAAGGACATTCTCAGCTCCGATGCTAACAATTTGGGGATGGATAGCAGGGAGACTTGGATAGCATCTACCAGAAAATCTCACCTGATGGGCTCTTCCAGGCTGTTTCAGGCACACAGACCGACCCATGCAAGTTCCCGGATGCAGGTGTCGCACAATCCACCAGAAAAACCATGCTCCTCTTTAGAGACCATTCAACCCGGCTTCAGCCAAGGACTCCGCTTGTAGGAAATACTGTAGAGAGCGGTTTTACTTACCGGTTCCCAGCTGCCTGGCAGGATCCAGAGAGAACCCGAGTGGCCCCCGAGAAGCTGAGGCCACCCCCATTCTGAAAGCTCAGGTGGCTCTGCCGTGTCAGAAAGAGATGCTCAGGCCAACAGCCGGCATGCTGGGCAGGGTAGGGGTGCCCAGGCCTAGGGACAGGGCCACCCAGTTTCATATCAGGCACTAGAGGCCTGGTGTTCGGTTCTGCAGAAACACAAAGAAGATCTGCTTTCTCAAGACATTCAAAGTCTCGCGAGAATCCTACTTACTTCTCGTTTGGCTTTTTGTAAGAAAAACGTCGTGCTTTCAGCAATGGTGGAGCTAATTCATTGATCAGGCCCCTGCTTGATTGGCTCCGTTAGGAAACAGGACAATATCACAGCCTTTCATTTAAAGGGCCTGCGCCCTCCTGGGGCAGCCCAGCTGCTGAAACCCTAGTTCAGCTGTTCTCAACCTGTGGGTCGAGACCCCTTTGGGGGTCGAACGACCCTCCCAGAGGGGTCGCCTAAGACCATCGGGAAATGCAGTTATTTACATCACGATGCATCACAGTAGCAACATTTCATGGTTGGGGGTCACCACCCCATGAGGGACTGTATGCAAGGGTCGTGGCCTTAAGAAGGTTCAGAACCACTGCCCTAGTTCAACTTCTCTTTGCGG
>PVJN01037917.1:0-20637 GCA_004026805.1 Lasiurus borealis
CCTCAAAGACTGGGTGACCCTGGGAAGAGTATAAAGCAATATTTTCCTGATAATGTGGTAGGAGTGTGGTATCTTCCTCACGGGTTTATTTTGAGGATTAAATTATGAGATGGACAGAGTTCATTTATTCTCCATTTTCTCCATTCAATAAATATTTACCCTGTGCTTACCCAGCAAAGCACCAAGTACTAGGGTTATTTAACAACAATTCATATAAATTTGCCATTGCCTTTAAGTGTATAGATTCTAGACAATTGCTTGGCAAATAAGAGACTCAACTGACACTATTTTCTTTACTTTCTCAGTTTAAAAAATCTGAAATATATCTCTTACTTCAAACTTTCTAAAATTGCAAAACTGTAAAGGAGCCTTGATGTACTAGAATGAAATGTATCTTTTATTCACCCACTAATGCCTGTTAGGTTATTGAATGCCTGTTAAGTGAATATTGCATTATTACTAGCACCTATAGGAAATACAGTAGTATACTTTGTTTAAAATTCACAGTGTGTCTACATGTACCTGGCACAATTGAATGATTCAGGGGATAAAAAGCTATTTGAAATAGTTTCTGGGAAATAGTTTCTGGCTTTAAAATAATCCATTCTAGTATTGTACAGAATTTTGTGGAGTTGTCAAGAGTTTTGTGTTTTGACTTCAAAAGAGCATTCATGATCTGTTCCTTGTCTTTTATCTTTGCTGTCAGTGCTCTCTCCCTTGTTCTGTGCTACCTTCCAATGATGGACTTGTTGGCTGGATCTTTGGGCTGGAAGAGGCTTCCTGGTGAGAGGCCTTAAAATGTTCTCCAGACCAGGTGAGCACTTGCCTATCAATGAGACTGCTAAAGAAAATACCCAGAGGCAAATCCCAACGTCAAGGTAACTCATTGCATTTCATTATAAACTAGAGACCCAGTGCGTGAAAATTCATGCACAGGAGGGGGTCCTGCAGCCCAATTTGCCCCCTCTCACAGTCTGGGAACCCTCAGGGGCAAGAGGCAACCTGGTGATCGGGGGAAGATGACATCCCATTATACCTCTGATGCTGCCACTGATGGCAGCACAGGCCTCAGGTGGCAACCGCCTCAAGCCAGCCATGGCAGCTGGGCAGCCAACATCTGAAGCTTCCCTGTGCCTCGGGCCGGCCCTGGACAGCTGGGGGCCTGAGAGGACTGGGGGACTCTGGAGGCAGGCGTGCAGAGCAGCCAGGCCAGCCTTGTGGCAGGTCTGGACTTCACACATGCCTGCCGCCCTGGCAGGGCTGAGCAGACTGTCAATTAGCATATTCCCTCCTTATTGGCTGTGGGCACCACCATCTTTGAGGGCAGGGCAGTCAATTAGCATATTTCCAACTTATTGGCTATGGGTGCCACCATCTTTATGATGGCATCAGGGTCAATTAGCATGTTCCCTCTTTATTTGATAGGATATTTCTCTAATGTGCATCTTTCTGGTTTGAGGATAAACTGGGCAATGTGACTTGGATTGCTTTTATATGCCTAGTGCCTGTGTATATAAACAAAGAGTCTGTCCACCCGATGCTAGCAGAACACCAACAATTGCAGAAATTAGATTGGTTTTATTGATAGTGATGCACAAAGAGAATAGGAATGCAAGTACTTAAAAGCTTGAACTCCCTGTCCAATTATTGGCAATGGGTGTTAAAGGATGATGTTGGGTGTATAAATCGTTAATCCATGATCAGCTCATGGGTATCTTGAGATTGGTTGGAGCTGGAGTTAAAAAGGTATTTTAGGATTTATGATCATCAATCCCCCAGCTAGGCTGGAGATTTAGGCGATGGTGGTGAGTGAGAGTAACTAGGTTTTGTAAAAACAACTCAAGGCATGTGTCAAAGTGTTATCTGTGATTCCACAGGCAGAGCTAGTGCTCCAAGACCCTGATTTATGTCTGAGAAAGTTGTTTTAGGTAAATGTAAAGGAAAGGGTCTGGTTTCTTGCAAGCAAGAAACTTGGGGTTTGGGGAGGTGCTATGTTCAAAGGGATTCTGGCTTGGTTTCACTTGGCACTATGCTGGGGTCAGTAGTGTTACATGGAGTTGGGGTTTGCAGATTCTCCTTGTGGGTTCTTGCCCTACAAAGTTTGAAGAATAAACTCTCAGACTAAAGGCATCTTTAGTAAAAATGTGAAAGTTTTTTTGGAAGCATATACAAACTCCCCATGGGGAGAGGTCCCCAAATGGGAAAAAATTGCTCTCTCTCTCTCTCTAATGGGAAAAACAATCTAAATCTGTTCTGAGTTTCATTAAAAAAAATATATATATATATAAATACTTATATTTATATATAAATATATATAATATCAATTATATACATATTTATTTTATATATAAGTATATAAATATATATATACATATATATGTATATATATATTTATATATATATATAAAATTGACTTCAGAGAGGAAGGGAGAGGGAGAGAAAGAAACATTACTGAAGAGAGAATCATTGATTTGCTACCTCCTGCACACCCCCTACTGGAGATGGAGCTAGCAACCTGGGAATGTGCCCTTGACTGGAATTGAACCTGGGACCCTTTAGTCTGTAGGTGGACACTCTGTCCACTGAAGCAAACCAGATAGGGCTGTTCTGAGTTTCTTATCTCTGGTTTATATATGCTGGTATCTCTTTATCTGAACATGACCCTTTCTAATTGGACCCTTCTTTAATTTAGGCCCCCTGTGCTTTCCACATTGGTCATTCTCCTGCATATTATCAGTTTCAAAGGTCAAAACGTGTGTGGTGCCCCCTGCTTCTCTCCCCCTTATCTTGCAACATTACTCTATCCTCTATGAATATATGCCTTCCTTTTATAATATTCCTCTATCCTCTAAATGTATGTTTCTTCTCTCCCATATCTTGTGACATTTTTCTATCCTCTGTAAAAGTATGCCTTCCTCTTGTGACATTTCTCTATCCTCCATGAAAGTGAGATAAGCATTCCCCCCTGCACTCCTTATTCCTGATTTATATCTATCTCTAAAATTCCTTTCAGTAGGGACATGGTTAATATTTGTTGAATTGAGGAAAAGAAGAATAAATGAATTCTGTCTATCTTAAAATACATGAGGTTCTGATAACCACAAAAAAATAAAAGGAATGGAGGACATTTGTCCTCTCTTGTCAGCCCACACTGGCTTTCCTAGGCCAGTGGTCGGCAAACTCATTAGCCAACAGAGCCAAATATCAACAGTTCACCGACTGAAATTTCTTTTGAGAGTCAAATTTTTTTAAACTTAAACTTCTAATGCCACTTCTTCAAAAATAGACTCTGTGGTAATTTGTGGAAGAGCCATACTCAAGGGGCCAAAGACCTGCATGTGGCTCATGAGCCGCAGTTTGCCAACCACTGCCTAGGCTCTCAAGACTGATTTTGCCTTGCTATATTAAGATGAACCCTTTTCTTAGAGCAAGTTACACAACATACAAGTTGCAATGTAGCTGAATTAAATTGAAATTCTGTTTTCTTTAAGTTTGGGACATACAAGGTTAAACCATGTTAAAGTGGTTGCTTTTAACTAGGATTTTTCAGGGGCATTACTACTGACTGTGCATGGTAAATCTCTAAGGGTGTACAGCATCTTGAAACTTGACTTTTGGTTCTTTTTTTTTTTGAGTATTTTGTGCAACTTGAGCTCTATAACACATCCTTTGTTAAGCACTGTATTTGGCTGTCATAAAGAAGAAACATAATTCTTCCAAAAGTAATAAGAGATCATTGAATTCAGTTTTACTTTTTGCTAAGTTTCTGCTAAGGAGAACTTCAATTGTCTACTATTATCTTCAAAGAAAGAAAATCTAACCAAATGTTACCTGTGGTAAATGGTGGGGAATGAGCTTCCAAGTGTTAAGAAAACCCAGACAGCCTCCCAACAGCCTCCTCCCCACATGGCTGACCTCCAGGCCAATCTGAAGCCTCCAACAAAATGCCTGGGGAGATTCCCATGGAAGCAGATGGTGCTGCCTGGAGACAGTTGTCCACAGCTTGGCCTCTGGGCTTGTGAGTGCTGCCCAGCTGAGGACTGTTCAGGCAAAATGCTGGGTGATAGGCTTCCCGCTGAAATCCATTAGCACTACAGTGCAGCCCATTCTTCTTTTCCTTAAAAAGGGATTTGTACCTTCTGAAATCACATGAGAAATACCTGCCCATGTAGATGTGCAAAGAAAGCTTGGACTTTACAAGATTAAACTTAAGGATAGAAAAGTATTAATAAAGATGGGGGCCACCCATTTAGTGAAAGCTGAAACTACAACCTAGCTCCTTGTAGCACATGGGGAAAAATGTTCTCTGTGTTGCTTCCCTGCAGTAATTATCTTCTCAGTGACGAGGACTGTGTACTTGACTAAATTATAGTGAAGATCCTCTAAGCCAGTGGTTCTCAACCTTTCTAATGCCATGACCCTTTAATACAGTTCCTCATGTTGTGGTGACCCCCAACCATAAAATTATTTTTGTTGCTACTTCATAACTGTAATTTTGCTACTGTTATGAATCATAATGTAAATATCTGTGTTTTTGATGGTCTAAAGCTCTCCAGCAGCGGTTCTCAATCTGTGGGTCATGAGAACTGCTAGCAGGGTCACCTCTTCCCTCTTGCCCTGAGTTCTCCCTGTTGCAGCTGTGAAATGGAAATTTGCAAAGGACTTCATACATAGGCCATGTGGAATATGGGGTGTTTATATCTATGTGCCCAATAATGACCAATGCAAAGACAGGAGAAAGCAAATAAATTCTCCTTTTTTTCCCTCCTGAGACTCAGTAGATTATAAATTTCTTGGCAGATAATTCCAGGAGATGGAGCAACCAATTGCACACGGTATCAAGTAGTGCCCAGCTTGATAATACATTGCTTTTTACTTTCCCTCTTCCTGGCCTCATTCTGCTTTTCCTTCACTCTTGTTTTCCTGGGATTGAAACTTCTAAGAAAATAGCAACATGTAAGATTTTTCCTTGGGCTCTGGTTTCTGAGGAACCTATGTTAATAAATATACTCATAGCCAAAACCAGTTTGGCTCAGTGGATAGAGCATTGGCCTTCGGACTGAAAGGTCCCAGGTTCGATTCCGGTCAAGGGCATGTACATTGGTTGCGGGCACATCCCTAATAGGGGGCATGCAAGAGGCAGCTGATCGATGTCTCTCTTTCATCGATGTGTCTAACTTTCTATCCCTCCCCCTTCCTCTCTGTGAAAAACCAATAAAATATATTAAAAAAAATAAGAAATAAATATACTCATAGATCTTTCAGCTCCGTACCTCCCCTTTTCTTCTTTCCCAAGATTCTGGAGCTGGGACTCTGCAAATTACATTTCCCAGAGTCCTTTGCCAGCTTGTGTACAGGTTCTGCCAACAGGAAGCCTAGAGGGCGGTTAGAAGTTGAAAGAAAAGAAGTAGGAAGAAGGGATCTCTTTTCCCCCTGTTTTTGACAGTGTGGTCACAGCAGTGGCAGTTAACTCTAACAGGGCTAAAGACCCAGGCTCCAGCTCCTCCTGCCATTCCCCAAAACAGCCTCAGAGAGATAAAGACAGCAGAAGCAGCTGGGTGATAGCCCCTTCTGAGCTCTTCCTCCAAGCTCCTAGGTCCAGGCTCCAGGAATTGCTCCTCTTCCTTTACTTAAATGCAGTCCTTAGAGGAGGTATTTCCTCAGGTTTAAAAAATATATATATGTATTATTGATTTTTTACAGAGAGTCAGGAAGAGAAATAGAGAGTTAGAAACAAGGATGAGAGAGAAACTTCCATCAGCTGACTCCTGCACACCCCCTATTGGGGATGTGCCCACAACCAAGGTACAGCCCTTGACTGGAATCAAACCTGGGACCCTTGGGTTCGCAGGCTGATGATCTATCCACTGAGCTAAACTGGTTAGGGCTTTCCTCCACTTTTTATCTCAGTTTTGTTTCTGAGAATTTATGTGAGGATTAAATGAATTAATGCAGGAACATATGATTCTCATTATTTGCAGGAGATTCTATAAAATCCTGGGAACATTAAAGTAGTAAATACTGAACCATTACCCCTGGAGGAAATACATTGAGTGGCCAGATTATTATGATCTCTGAATGCATAATAATCTAGCCACTTAGAGGCCCAGTGCATGAATTCGTGCATGGGTGGGATCCGGCCATCCTGGCCAGGGGGAAGGGACATGGGTAGTTGGCTGGCCTGCCTGCTGGTCAAACTCCTGGCTGAGAGGACAATTTGCATATTATTCTTTTATTACATAGGATGCACACGAGTGGCCAGGTTATTATGCGTTCAGAGATCATAATAATCTGGCCACTCAGTGTATGTACACACACACATACACACAACATACTTTTCTCACATCATAATAATAAAAGGCCAGAGGCATCACGACCAAAATTACCAAACAACTGGTCACCGGGAGGTGAATGAAGCACCTCTTGGTCTGTCTCCCTCCAACCTCCACCCATCCTCAGGCTCCCATCACTGGATGACCAATGGGGAACCAAGGGGAACCGTAGGTGGCAGCAGAGTGGGGCTGGGGATTGGCAAGCAGGCCCAAGGCTGGTCCCTCCCCTCAGCCAGCAGGATCCAATTGATCCTTAGTTTCTTCTGAAAGGAACTGCAGGGAAGTAGACTCACTGCTGTGGGAAGCTCCAGAGCGGAGACTCCAACAAGGACTTCAGCGCCTGCAGTGACCCTCAGCCTTCACTCCTGGGAGGTGGATGGAGAGCATCAGCTTTAAAGCACAAACACCCTCTTCAGGAAAAACTGCTACCTCCCTACTCCACAGCTGCTTCCCTGTCTGCAAGAAACTGAGCATGTTTCTCTCTGTTGGATGGGCAGGGCCAGAGCCTGAGTTGAGTGGTTCAGTGGAGGAAAGGCTGAGCCAATGCAGGGATGGAGGGACGGAAGAAGGGAGGGGAGGGCAGGAGTAAGGGGGCAGCCCTGATTCCCTGCACCTCCTCCCACAGCATAGCCCTTCCTGATGTTATGATAATAAGAGTTGTGTTTTTCTAACTCTGTCGGGGTAAAGGAGACAAGTGTCTGTTGACTTCCGATCTTACTCTCCCAGCCTCCAGTTAATCCCTCTGAATGCATCATATCCAACCTCCAAAGGTTCAACCTTCATTCCAGAGTTGAGGAAACTGACCAATAAACACATGAGTCTCATGCCTCAGGGTCAACTCACGGAAATCTCCAGGTAATGACAGATTGTATATCTAAGGGTATGTCTTCTTCTCTTTTCATGTTTAATTCAACCCCTAGAATCAAATAATACAGTAAGGAATAAAATGAGTCCAGAGGGCTCAGCATTGTATTCCTCGGGCCTTTGGGCCCACATAAACCACAGAGCTCAGTTATCCTGAGATGAAAGAAAAGGAAAGAGAAACGTGAAAGATTTCCCAGCTGAGTCACAGAGACATCTCATAGCCACATACTAAGAACATTGCATTAACTTAGGGGTAGAAAGGACCCAAAAGGAAGAGAAGATGGAGCCATTTCCATTCAGATTCAAACCAAGTTAATGAGGCAGAATAAACACTGGATGCCATGGGAGAATAAGATGAAAAGGTCTGGTAGGGAGTGTCACAGACCTCGCAGGGACAGCACCTGGGCTTTCGACATGACAGAGGAGGGAGGGAGCTGGGTGAGAGGAAGTGCATGGAAAGGCCTGGGAGTAGGAACAAGAGGGTGATATGCTGAAGGTGGGCCCCACTGGGTTATGGCAGGGGGCAAATCTGCGGGAGGTGGCCAAGTGCCCCCACCTCTGCTGAGGGGTACATGAGTCTGTCCTGGGAACTGAGGCTGATGGAGAGGGAGGCTATGGCTTTATGTGGATGAGTTGCCAATGCAAGCCTCCCTGTAGCCATAGCAGGAGCATAGGATCATGTATACAATGTCATGAAAAAAAAAAGCATCCTCTTCCCAACTTATTCACAGACTTCTATTTCTGGTATCTATATTCCCAATGTGTCCATAAGAATATTTGGAAAAAGAAAAAAGATTTGTATGTAATATGACCACATCTTTAGAAAATCCAAGGGATCACAAACAGAGCACTTTTAATACTAATGAGCCAAATACACTGATGAACAAAAATAGACCCAGAGTCACAGACACATGAAGAGACTGTGGAACCTCAGAGGGAAGGCAGGGGAGGATGGGTGGGTGAGAAGAGATCAACCAATAGCCTTATGTGCGTATAGCATCACCCCTGGACATAGACAATGGGGTGGTAAGGGCTTGGCATGGGGCGGGGGCAGTTAATAGGCTGGAAAGAGTTAATGGGAGAAAGGGGACCTATGTAAACCATTCAACAATAAAGATTTAATAAAAAGAGTAAAAAATAAAATAAAAAAGTAAAATAAAATAAAAGCCAAGAATAACTGCTTTGGTCAGGTGGCTCCATTGGTTGGAGCTTCGTCCTGTACAGTGAAGGGTTGCAGGTTTGAACCCAGGCCACTGAGTAAGTGGTGCTTGGAGGAGGGAGGCTCCTTGGACCTAACTGCAGTCCAGGCCTCGCCCATGATCCCAGGCCCATCCTCTGCTGAGTGAGACCAGACCTCCCACCTTCCTGTTGAGTCCCTGGTCTCTGATTCATAGGGCTGCTTCCCCATGTTACCCAGAATGCACTGCTCAGTAACCATCTATACTAATAATTATACTGGATGTCTTCTGGACATCATTCTGAATGTCCTTCCAGACAAAGCCACGGTGGTGGGGGCTGATGCAGAGGCAGTTAGGGATGATCAGGCCAGCAGGAGAGAGCAGTTAGGGGTGACTAGGCTGGTGGGGGAGGGTGCTTAAGGGTGACCAGGCCGGCAGGCAGTGGCAGTTAGGGGTGATCAGGCCAGCAGGAAGAGGGGGTTAGGGGTGATCAGGCAGGTAGGGGAGCAGTTAGGGGCATCATGCAGGCAGGCAGAGTGGTTAGGGGAGGTCAGGCAGGCAGGTAGGTGAGCGGTTAGGTGCCAGCAGTCCTGGATTGCGAAAGGGATGTCAAACTGCAAGTTTAGACCCAATCCTGCAGGCAGTCAGATATCTCCCGAGGTATCCCAGATTGGAGAGGGTGCAGGCTGGGCTGAGTGACACCTCCCCACTCCATGTACAAATTTCATACAGCGGGCCCCTAGTTTGATATATGCCTGGTGTCTGACTTTCTACCAATTGCTATGATGTTCACTGATCACCAGGGGCAGACTCTTCGACTGGTAGGTTAGCTTGTTGCTGAGGTCCAGCTGATCAGGACTGGGTGAGAGGGGCCAGACCCACCCTAGAGCCCTTCTGAGGTCCCCCCTAGCCCAATTGTGCACCACTGGGGTCCCTAGGCCTGATCTGTGCCCTCTACATCTGGGACCCCTCAGGGTATGTTGGAGAGCCAATTTTGGCCTGATTTTCCAGGACCTGTGCACTGAACCTCTAGTAGATTATAATTTTAAACTGTAAAAATAACTAGTAGAGTCTAGTATGTTGAAAAAAGAGAAAACGAGGAGCAAATCTAAGGGACTTGCCTTGACTTACCTAAGGTCACACAACTGAGCAGTTGCTACAGTTGTGACTCAAATTCCCTTCCATTGTCTCCAGAGTTGGAGCTGCTGTAGCTGCTTCACATTGACCTCTACTGTCTCCACCCTCCCTTCTGCTTTATTCCCTTTGAGACTTGAATGGGAATGCTGAGCTGAAAATGTTAGGCTCCTTCCATTTCGCTGCTCTGCGCATATCCCCAAATGGCCTTAAAGGCACCAGGATTATCAAATTTAAGAGTACAAATAAATATTATTGAATAGGTACAAAATCCCTGGATAATGAGCATCAGCTATATCAAATTTAGAACCTTACTTGCCACACAGCCAGTATTCAATTAATGTTCAGTGTTATCTGGCTATCTCCCCTTTTCAGTTTAGGAAGCTTAGTTCATATAATTTGTGTATGACAGAGACAGGATTAAATTCTTGCTTCAGTTCATCTGATTTTAGTACTTGTGTTTTCAATCATTATGCTATACTAGAGGCCTGGTGCATGAAATTTGTGCCCACAGGTGGGGTGGTGTCCCTCATTCCAGCCTTCACTGTCTCCAATCTGGGACATCCCTCTCACAATCCAGGACAGCTGTCTCCCAGCTGCTCGCCTGCTTGCCTGCCTGATTGCCCCTAACTGCTTCTGTCTGCCACCTTGATCACCCTTAACCACTCCCCTGCCAGCCTGATTGATGCCTAATTGCTCCCCTGCTAGCCCGATTGCCCCTAAATGCCCCTCCCTGCAGGTCCAATCACCCCTAATTGTCCTCCCCTGCTAGCCTGGTCACCCCTAAATGCCTTTCCTTACAGGCCCGGTCTCTCCCAACTGCCCTCCCCTGCTGGACATCTTGTGGAGGCCATCTTGTAGTGGCCATATTGTGTCCACATGGGGGTGGCCATCTTTGATCATATGGGAGTGGCTATCTTGTGTGTTGGAGTGATGACCAATTTGCATATTACGTCTTTATTATATAGGATTGTTTTCAACCTTTTCAGAAGTTCTTAGTTATAACCTTTAGTGACCATATAACATTTTATCATTCTGATATACAGTGGTACCTCGAGATACAAGTGCCCTAACATATGAGATTTTTGAGATACGAGCCCTCGAGCAAGCGATTTTTGCTTTGAAATACGAGCAACAGTTGAGATACGAGTAATTGTGTGGATCAGCTGGCTGCACATGACCCACCAGTTTACCTCGACTCAAGCATCTCATAGTTTCCCATGCCTCAAGGTTACGGAACGAATTAAACTCGTATCTCGAGGTACCACTGTATAATAATTTTCTTAAACTCTTTGTGTAATATTAAGGATGTAGGCAGGTTTCTAATTTTTATATATAGTATTTCTGCAGTGAACTTCTGTATATTTCTATCATTTTGCTTCTACTGGAATTCTCAGTAATAATAATCTGACGTGAGTGCTATAACATCTTTAGGGTTTCTGCTACATCCTGTAATTTTGTTTTCCACTAAAGGCTTGTTTAATTGCCTTCCATAGAATTTATTCAGCGTATCAATTTCTCCAAAATCATGCCAGGTATTCTAAAGTTGTTACTGTTAACAGCAGAAAATTATTTCTCAAAGTTGTTTTAATTTTCTTCATCTTAAAGAAATGTCTTCCCTTATATTTTTTTCTATTTGTATTTGAATTAGCTGTGATATCTTTCTCTCCTTTAATGTTTAAAGCCTTACTACTTGCCATATACACTTGTGTTTTCTATATGTTAAAGAGAAACTTTAATATGTTATGTTTAGTGCCCTTTTTAGTCTGTAATTACTCTTTTAAATTGGTTATTTTTTTATTGTAGAAGTCATTATGCAGTTTAGTTTTTAACTGAATTTTGGATTTTCGTTGCTGTTGTTATGGAGAAAAGCTACATCTGGGTTCAGACTTACTGATAAATAAACCAGTAGCATCATGAGGGTTTAGGGGTGACTTGACTTGCCTTTTTAATAATTTCATTTGAAATCTTAACTTTCCTCATTTGTAAGTTAATGGATTTGAAAGATGATCTGCAAGGCTTATTTTGCTGCTAAAACCTTTGTTTCTAAGAGAATCAAGTATGACTTTGGGTAAATATAGGAGAAAACTACTTTGTAAAATTTGTTTGAGATATGGTCACTGTATTAGTATTCTTGCGCTGACATAACAAGATACCATAGACTGGATAGCTTCCACAACTGAAATGTAATTTCTCACTGTTCTGAAGTATATGAGCAGGTGACTGGTTTCCAGTGAGGCCTCTCTCTCTGTCTCTCTTTCTCTTACTATTTAAAGTGCTAGAGGCCCAGTACACAAAATCATGCGGGTAGAGTCCCTAGGCCTAGCCTGCGATCAGAACCATCTTCTGCCCATTCACCAGTTCCCAGCCTGAATGCAGCATCCTCCACAGGGGTGAGTAGGTTGCTGGTGCGTCCCACAGCTTCCATCAGGGCTGCAAGCCCCAGCAGCAGCAGCAGCAGCAGTGGTAAGCGGTGCCTGTGTGAGCTGCCCCAAGCGCGTAGCACATTTTGTAAGTGGCCATCCCGGCACACACACATGGAGATGAAGTTGCCAGCACCTGCTTTTCCACCGGCCTGAGCCCTCAAGCAATCAGAGATGAACTGGGCATCCCAATGGCCTAACAGCCAGATCACTTCTCCCACCATCCACCCTGATTCCCCCATTCACCATCGCTGATCCATGGGAGCTTGCTGGCCTAGGGGAGGGACAAAGAGGTCAGCCATTCCCCATGCTCACCAGTCCCTATCCTACCCGGCCACCACCCACCTGCTTCCCCATGGTTCCCCATTCACCTGTGGGCAGCGGTAGGGAGTAAGGAGGGGAGGGAGGGACCAAGAGGTGGTCAATGCACCTCATGCAACTGGTCAAGCAGTCGTTCTAGTCATTTCACTGATTGTCCCTGGCCTTTTATTATAAAGGATTACATATGTCTCCTTTTTCTCCTATTGACACCTCTGGGCCAATGCATCTCCTAGGATAAGCCCCTACCGTCACAGTGTCTGTGTTCATTGGTTATTCTAATATGCATGCATATAAGTCCTTTGGTTGATCTCTTAACACCCCTCTCCCTCCTGCCCCTGCCTTCCCTCTGAAGTTTGATGGTCTGTTTGGTGTTTCTCTGTCTCTGGGTCTATTTTTGTTTATCAGTTTATGTTGTTCATTATATTCCACAAATGAGTGAGATCATGTGATATTTATCTTTCTCAAACTGGCTTATTTCACTTAGCATAATGATCTGTAGGTCCATCCAGGCTGATGCGAATGATAAAAGTTCCTTCTTTTTTATAGCAACATAGTATTCCATTGTGTAGATGTACCACTGTTCTTTAATCCACTCATCTGCTGATGGGCAGTTAGGCTGTTTCTAAATCTTAGCTATTGTAAATTGTGCTGCTATGAGCATACAGGTGCATATATCCTTTCTGATTTCTTGGGATATATTCCTAGAAGTGGGATTACAGGGTCAATTGGAAGTTCTATTTTTACTTTTTTGAGGAAACTCCATACTGTTCTCCACAGTGGCTGCACTAGTCTGCATTCCCACTAGCAGTGCACAAGGGTTGCTTTTTCTTCACATCCTCTTCAGCACATGTCATTTGCTGATTTGTTGATGATGGCCATTCTGACAGATGTGAAATGGTACCCAATTATTGTTTTGATTTGCTTCTCTCAGACGATTAGTGAGCATGTTTTCATATGTCTCTCAGCCTTCTGTATGTCCTCTTATGAAAAGTTTCTACTTAGGTCTGTTGCCCATTTTTTGATTGGATGGTTTATATTTCTTTTGTTAAGTTGTATGAGTTCCCTGTAAATTTTGGAGATTAAACAAATGTTATAGGAGATAACATTGGAAAATATGTTCTCCCATACAGTGGGCTTTCTTATTGTTTTGTTGATGGTTTCTTTTGCTGTGCATAGCATTTTATTTTGATATATTACTATTTGTTTATTTTCTCCTTAGTTTCCATTGCCCTAGGAGCTGTATTTGTAAATATATTGCTATGATATATGTCTGGTATTATGCTGCCTGTCGTTTGCTCTAAGATTTTCATGGTTTCCTGTCTTACATTTAAGTTCTTTATCCATTTTGAGTTTTTTTTTGTGTGTATGGTGTAAGTTGTGGTCTAGTTTCATTTTTTTTTTGCATGTATCTGTCTGATTTTCCCAACACCATTTATTGAAGAGACTACTGTTATTTTTCCATGTTTAAGATCTTCCCACTTTTCCAACTCAAAACTAAGAAATCAATATTTTAAACATTTTGCTAGTTTTCTTCTTAAGGCCTCCTTTATTTGGCATCTTAAGAAGTGGTTCTTCCTGTTTTCTCCACTGCCTGATCATACACTCAGGGAGAGGAGGTCCAAATTGTCTCTCTGCAGCTCTATTTCCATGCTGTTTTGCATAGTTGATCACATTCAGTTTGAATTTTGCAGAGTAAGAAAATTGCTTTTACCAATATTTATCTTTTTATTTTTTGACATTCTTATGGGCTCAGAATGCTCTGGTCCCTGTTGCATCTGTGCACTCTCCACCTCCACCTCCAATTACAGGATCAACTGACATCAGTAACAATAAGGCTTGTGATTGGAAGAAGCCTGTTTGACAAGGTATGGGCAGCTGTGCACCCATGCGGCTCCATCCTCGGCTGACTTATGTGTATAAGATGCCCCTTGATTTTCATTCTAACGATTTAGGGAAAAAAAGCTTCTTAAATATGGAAAAATACAGTATCTTGACTTCATTGTATGATCTTGCCTCCTTTGTCAAATATTAATTGAGCAAAAGGCTTGGGTCAATTTCTGGGTTCTATGTTCTTTTTCATTGATCTATATGTCTATTCTTGTGCCAGCACCAGGCAGTTTTGAGAACAGTGGCTTTGTAATATAGCTTCTTATCTTTTATTGTGATCCCTTCAACTTTGTTTTTTCTCAGGATTGCTGTGGCTATTAAGGGTCTTTTTTTTATTCCATATGAATTTTTGAAGAGTTTTTCTAGTTTTTCATATACTTCCATTTATTTATGTCTTCCTCTTTTTTCAATGTCCTAAAGTTCTCTGAGTATAGGTCTTTTACCTACTTAGTTAAGTTTATTCCTACGTATCTTAATTTTTTTGGTGCAATGGTAAATGAGGTTTTTTTTTTTAGTTTCTCTTTCTCTGAGTTCATTATCTTATGTAATAAAAGGCTAATATGCAAATTGACTGAATGGTGAAACAATTGGTCACTATGATGTACATTAACCACCAGGAGCCAGATGTTCAATGCAGGAGTGCCCCTTGGTGGTCAGTGTGCTCCCACAGAAAGAGCACTGCTCAGCCAGAAGCCGGACTCATGGCTGGCAAGCGCAGCAGCGGTGGTGGGACCCTCTCCTGCCTCCATGGCAGTGCTAAGGATGTCCAATACAGGGCTTCCGGACTGTGAGAGGGTGCAGGTTGTGTTGAGGGACACCTCCCCCTCACTTCCTTCCCTGCCCCGCCCCCCGCACACACACCACACACACTGTCGAATGCAAGCCCACACTATCCCAGTGTCGGTGTCCATTAATTATGCTAAAATACATGCATATACACTGAGTGGCCAGATTATAATAATCTGGTCACATAAATACACACACACACACACACACACACACACACACACACACAAACACTCACGTATACACATATACACACACATATATATATAATATCTTTATTTTGTTATTTTTCATATGCATGTTATATTGAGAGGAAAAATGAGGTGACAAATATAAAAAAAAATCCAGTGAAATACTAATCTTTTATTTGACTCTAACCAGGATAAGTTTTTCTTGGATACGGGTTCAGACTTAGCCCTCTCTCTTTGACACTGACTATTTGGGAAATAAATAAATATATATATATATATATTAAAGGCTCATTGCATGAATTTATGCATGGGTAGGGTCCAGCCAGCCTGGCCAGAAGGAGGGGACATAGGCAGTTTGCCGACCTGTCTGCTAGTTGAACTCCTGGTGGAGGGGACAATTTGCATATTAGCCTTTTATTATATAGGATATACATTGAGTGGCCAGATTATTATGTGTTCATAGATCATAATAATCTGGCCACTCAATGTAAGTTCTTTGGTTGCTCTCTAAACCTACTCCCTCTCCCATTTGTCTCTAGATCCATCTGTTTTCACTCTTGGCCTTCATTAGGCCAGCTCCTTCATCATTCAGGTCTTAGCTCTGCAGCTCAACCTACAAAGCACTTCTTCCAACTCTTCTCTTCCACCCACTTTTTTTCTTGACATAGTACTTTCTATTTTCTGAAATTGCTTTCCTGATTTATTTGTTTACTTGTTTATTGAGTGTTTCCCTCTCCGTGGTCAATGATCTCTGGGAGAGCAATCGCCTTCTCTGGTGTGTTTTTTTAGCTCCTGCTATATTACCTGCGACTACTAGGCTTTTAAAATTATTTGTTGAATAATGGAGGCCATTCCAAAAATTTCAAGTAGTTTTAAATACAAATGGAAAGAAGTAACTTTTCAACACACATAACAGATATTGAGGTGATGATTTATACCAGTGGTTGGCAAACTCATTAGTCAACAGAGCCAAATATCAACAGTACAATGATTGAAATTTCTTTTGAGAGCCAAATTTTTTAAACTTAAACTTCTTCTAATGCCACTTCTTCAAAATAGACTCGCTCAGCTGTGGTATTTTGTGGAAGAGCCGCACTCAAGGGGGCAAAGAGCCGTATGTGGCTTGGGAGCTATGGTTTGCCGACCACTGATTTATACCAAAACGTGATCCTCCTTCCCCCGATTTTTGGTGATTACAAGCATACAACATGCAAGAAAGAAAGACGTAAGTTAGTCCTTAGGAATTCTCCATCACTTTCTGAGCAGTCAAGGCATTATACATAACTTAGTCTTTGACTGTTGTCTTGGACAACAAGAAGGAATTAACTTCTGAGGTTAAGATTTAAGAAAATGAAACTTAATCAGATTACAGATATTGCCATGCCAAGATTTCAGATGACTTAAATTCTGCAAGAGTTCTAGTCTGCAGGTGCCACTCACTGGCATATTATTCCTAAGAAATTATTTAGCCCTGGAAATGCAATAGATCTTGTATAAAAGGAAAAGGGAGACTTGCCTCTGTATAATAGTTGTTCCTTCCTGATGGAAAACATAAAACAATTAAGGTGGCAAAATTCAGGCCCTGACTGAAGGAAACAACTTAAAGGTACATGACTTATGAGTTGGCAGTTCTCTTATTTGTATCAAACATCTAAACAATTGACCCTATTTATTTTTTCATATATGTACAGAATTGGATTGATTGCCCCTTCTTCTAATCTCATCAATATTTCAATGGCTGATCTGGTTTTGTATTGAAATTTATATATATATTAAAATAAGTATGTTTTGAGGACTAAGTCATGTGTGTACATGCAAAAAATTAATAAGCTTTGTAGCCCAAATTCTTTGGGTTATATTATACTTAATTGCACCTTTGAATTTTTAAAACTTTTGTACACAGGAGATACAGGAAATAAACATATATGCAATATACAGTATCATTACAACTAAGATATTTAGCTTCAGCTATTTCTCTTATATTGGTTATAAGCTTTTACTAATCTAAATTAGGTTCATAAGCAAACTTAAATAAATATCTTATTTTATGAAAATAAACTAGGCTTAATTATAAATTATAGGAAGCACAAATTCTTCCCTAATGGATTTTTGGGTGATAAGATGGGAGTATAAATTGAATATCTTTATTTTGTTATCTTCAGATGCATGTTATGTTGAGAGGGAAAATGAAGTGAAAAATGTAAAAAAAAAAATCCAGTGAAATACTAATCTTCCATTTGACTCTAGCCAGGACAGTTTTTCTTGGATACAGGTTCAGATTTAGCCCTCTCTCTTTGACACTGACTAGTTGGAAAATCAAAGATAGTCATTTCACCAGTTTTCTTTCAATTTCTATTCTCTATCAAGAAATGATAGAAATATGGCAACAGAAAGGGGAAAAATATCTTTCTCTGGCTTGTGAGGGATTTGAAATGTCTGAGGAACATTCAGAAGCCTAAGAGGTGTCCTTCCTTATAATTCTTGATCCTCAAAGGCTGAATCTAGACAAACATGAAAGAGCCAGTTAATACAGTAAGTGTAAGTAAACCATAGGTTAGTGTAATGGGAAAAGAAATTAAATTGTAGCTTGACTAAACTGAATCATCTGGTTGAACTGGTCCAAGCAGCAGTTCAATTATTTACCATATTAGGAGTTCACCAGTGGTGCCCAGTGTTCCTTGGCTTCAGCCCACATATCTTGCTTCCTCACTGCTGCTGCCTCTGCTTGGAGGGGCCTCGGCTGCTGCAGTCTCTCTGGCTCTGTGTGTATGTGTCTGTATGTGTATGTATGTGGTGTATGTGTGAGAGAGACTGATCTGAACTTAGAAAGCCCCATCCAAGTGTAAGGTAAGCTCTTCCTTATCCTGTAGTGGGCAGTAGAGGTCTGGCTGTAACTTTATCCAGCCGTTCAAAGTTGTGGAGAAAGAGGAAGATAAAGTCTATATAGAGAATAATTTATAACAATTATGCTGATTTAGACACCTTTTCTGGCTGTCCCCTGCCTAATTCCATGTGGTGGAGGCCAGAATGCCATTTCTACCTGCTTCTCCTTCTACCAGACATATACCAGGTGTCTTGAACTTCCTAACCATACTGACTTCCACACTTAGATAAAGGGAAATGAAATTTCCTTATTCTAATCCAAGCTCTGCTGAGTTCTCATTTCTGTCCTATGATTGACTTCTTCCCAGGAAAACTGACAGGAATTATTTTCCCCAGAGAAAATTCTGCCCTCACCCTTAAAAGTTTGATTTGACTTCCAACAACACAATTATTCAAAGTCTATAGCCATACATCTTACAAAATCTATTTTATTCATATTTGAGTGATATTATGTATAGGCCCATTATCTATCTGTATGATCTTGGTTGTAGTTCAGATTTTAAAATATCTCATCAAGTTTTTAAAAAAAATCTTGATGTACAATTTCATTGATATAGTTATGGCTGTTTGAAGTACAGTAGGTCCTCAAATAATGTCATTTCATTCAACATTGTTTTGCTATAACATTGATGAGAACTTAATTCCAAGAACCTACCAATGATGTGAGGACTTACTATATATTTTACTCAAGTTAATATCCATATTCCACCCACACTATTTATTTTAAATGTTTTACTATGCTCTTCATCAAAAGGTCTCAACGAACTTTCATGTATTCATTCATATTTTTATTATGATTCTTTTTAAATGGGTTACTCTTCTGACTTAGTGCATGATGCCTAAAAAAGCGTATGCTTTGTTTGATCCAATGTGTGAGGGCATGAAAAATAATTCAACAATTATGATTTTAACCTTTGTATTTACAATCAAAATTACTTTTCACTTTAGGAAATGGATGGTGATGAATCTTTTTTACCCAAATATACCCAAGTATTAACTGCTTTATTAAAAATAAGTGGGAAATGATTATTGGAACAACAAAACAATAGAACAGAATCACACAGATAGCCAAAGTAGAGCAGGGAATGCTTTCACCTTGTATCCAGTCAGGGGATTATGTCACATGAAGAAGCTAAAGCCTGAGCTCAGTGCTCTTTGCAGCCTACTAAATAGGATGCTAAATCAGAATCCCAGATTGTGGTGGGCGAGAACAATGTAACTGGTTGAATTTATAATCAAGAAAGGGCCTCACTAGATTCAGATTCCTTTAAAGGGGAGTAAAGGTGATTCACCAGGGCATATCCATCAGTTACAAAAACTCAATTATAAAGCTGAATGAAAGCTAATGAGATGAACTTCTTCTCAAGTCTTTTGTCTCTACCTTATTCTATGATTCCTTATTCTGTGATCAAAGAGGATATTACTGACCTAGCTTACAAAACTGCAGAATAAAATCTATTCCAAGGTTTAAAGCTGTTTCCAGCAATGCCAGGTCCTGGAGGAGGACAGGGCAGGGCACATGCATGTTTGCATCCTCACATCCAAGGTCAATGAGTAGAAGCCACTTGCAATGATACAGAACCTCGATTGGAAGAGCAAACCCTAACCAAAGTGCTGGCATGTCGGTGTGCAGGTGGTTGGTCAGTGTAGGGTAAAGGAGGTCTGAGCCCTCTGGAGAGGGATGAAGAGGCAAAGATGTGAGCAATCTGTTTAATCATGATATGTGTTTATCAGGGATAAAAATTTCTTCCTGCCTCTGCTTCCTGGCTAGCAGGAGAGAGATGTGGTTTGTTGGAACCCAGTGTGAGTGGACAGTGAGCCTCCTGGAAACTTCTCCATCAGGGAATTTAGCTCCTAATCTTTTCCTACAGCACAGCCTTGGAGGACATTTGGGGAATATCAGTGAATGGCTTGGGATTAGAAATGTTTATTCAAACAGCTTAAATAACAATAACCAAGAGTCACTGAATGTTTATTGCTGTGATAAGCATTTTACAGACATTATTTAATTTAACTTTCATAACAACCTCTGAGGTTGGTTTGATGATCCCCATTTTAAAGATGGAGAAAATTTGGGTTACAGAGGTTAGACCATGTATCCTTAATAAGATATTGGGTTGAGATTTAAATCTAGATTTAGATTCCATATCCTTTGTTCTTTTTAAAAAAATATTTTTATTGATTTCATAGAGGAAGGAAGATGGGGAGAGAATTAGAAACATCAATGATGAGAGGGAATCACTGATTGGCTGCCTCCTGCATCCCCCTACCCCCAGAGATTAAGCCTGCACACTGAGCATAGGTCGACACTCAATTATTGAGCCATACCGCCTGGGCCCAAATCCTTAGTTCTTAACAACCATAATGTACTGCCTTTCAGTGTAGCAAGTAGACAAGTTAATGAACTCAAAGTGTACTTCTTCTCCCAGAAGCCTTTCAGTGGCAACATAGATTTGTGGGAACCCATTCTATTCTTTTGTTTGAACCAGGTACGAGCTTTGGCAATTAAAAGCATATAATCAAAGGGAAAGTAATTCTGTCATCTATGTGTCCTAGGAAAATATACATTTCAAAGTTGATTATAATATTATGAATTTTTATAAATCCACTAGTATCATGTATGAAAATAATTATATTT